>JAYDYQ010001595.1:0-24998 GCA_034814905.1 Penstemon davidsonii
CTTTTGAAGAGTTATGAAGAGTTGTCTATTTATAAGAGAAGAATCCTTCTCTTAATAGATATCTCTTCCATGTATATCCTTATCTCATTAGGAAATAAGATATACATGTATATCTCTTAGATTTTCCTTGTCACACAAGAAAACAAACTCTCCCATTCTTATCCTAGCAAAAATCGCCCCTTATCTAGTTAGGAAAGTAGAATCCCATTCTATCTTTATTTCCTTAACTAACTAGGTCTCCTTTAATTAATTAAACTCTTTAATTAATTTGACCATTTAATTAATTAAACTCTTTTAATTAATTCAGCCCATTTAATTAATTAATCCAATTAATTAATTAATCCTTCTCCATTAATTAATTAGACTACTTCTAATTAATAATTTTCTCCTTTAAGAATTAACACTTTAATTCTCCAGTTTTGATTTAACTCTTTAAATCAAACTTTCCTTATATGATTTGTTGCAGTCCAATTGTATTGTGTGTGACCCTCTAGGTTCACCATCAATTGGCCGCGAGCCCACGACTTTCGTGATTTAATTTGCGAGCTTATTAATTGCTCCGATTAATTGAACCCCTTCAATTAACCACTCAAGAATTAATTTCCTTATTAATTCATGAGTACCCACACCTCATGGTCGATGTCTAGCCACAAGCCCATGAGGCCCAACTTCAGGTGAATTGATCTCAGTGAACCTCACCTCTTATAACTACCATGTACATACGGTCCTTCTATCGACTTAATTTCCCGATTGAGACCTAGGGTGTGTGAATTGATCGGCACCTCTAATTATCTCAATAACTATACTTTCTAATTCGGGATAATAATTCCAGTGTGACTGCTAAATTTGGAAACCCCTTTCCAAATCCGTCACTGACCACGGCCGTGGGTTTCTCGGAATTATTATCTAAGAATCGTATAGGAAATTCTCTCATCCATTACGATGAGTCGGTAGATTCCATCTTGGTACTAACCACTCGCGTACACAACTATATGCACCCAACTTAGGCACATTATGGTCAGGCTACGTGACCTGTACCTAAATCTAAGTACATATACCCATGCACCGAATTCGCCCTAGCACCTCAAGTCTAAGGACTAAATCGTACACTATTATAAGTCTTGAGAAACATCCCATCACCGATATGCGTCATGCGCTTCCACAATGGGTTTCTCTGTTCGGGTCGTTCGATGCGTTCGATCCCCTATCGAACCACCTACTCATATGCACTGACATCAAATGTCTTGTTCATGAAACTCTACAAATTCACTCCATGTGAATCATGCATATTCATACAAGTCTTGGCGATTCCTTCGATACCCCGTCTCGTTCGGAATCTATGACTTGGAACGTGTTTTAAGATCACGACCTTAGAGACTGTTTCATGATTGCACTCAATACCGAAGTGAATCGTCCCATAGTCGAATGTGATCTAAGGATTTCATCCAATCGCATAAATGATTCGCGAGAGATGAAGTTGGCCATTGTTTGATTTACATACTATAAACAAACGTGCGTATTAATTTATTTGTACTAGAGAAAGCTTACGATAGTCCTAATACAAGCTAAATATATTGGCTTGCAGGGCACTATCCTATCACATTGCCAGCCATTGTCTTAGTGTTTCTCCTTCCAATTGCTTCATGGTTCCCAAATGGTTGGCAGGTAACCTTTGTTTCCTTTGGCTAGCAAATTGGTGTTTTAATTTATCGCACAACTCATCAAAAGAGAAAATAGAGTTCGGAGATAGTTTTCCGAACCAGTCCAAAGCGATTCCTTCGAACGTGGTGACCATAATTTTGCAACAAAAATCTTCTGAATGCCCATATAAGTTCAACACATTAATGAAACTATTTATATGCTCCCCCGGATCGGAGGTTCCATTATATCTCGGCAGTCTGGTAGGGACAGTCTCTGTTCCTCGAGGCTCTCTAATCTCTTGGCAGAAGGGCGAACACCTCATAATATTCTTACTTAACTCCTTATCTCGTCCTTCCTCAACGAAAATGGCCCCATCCTCTCTGGCCTCAGTTCTTCGAGCCTTGACTTCCGCAGGTCGGGTTTCTTTTACCAACATTTCCCTCTTTAACTCCTTCACAACCCTTTCCTGCACAATCTTCTCCAAGTCAGCCTCGATTACCTTTCTGTATACCGGTTTCTTTACCCTATCCGCGGCTTCGGGTTGACTCTCCCCGACCACCGAATCCTCCAAGTCTTGTACGGTTTTAGAAGGTTGCCCTGAATGGACAACGGTCCTAGCTCGAGGTGCTCGAGGTCGAACATTGGACGGTTCGCCCAAAGCAGATCGACGAATACTTCCTTCCCGGGCAGCAGGTTGGTCGACCGGGGGCTGTTGACCAGGCAGAGTCTCGTGATCCGCTCTCTCCATGTTCAGGAATTCTCTACACATCGTTCCGATAATGGAACGAAGATCGGCAACCGTCGTATGAATAGGTAATTCATTCGGCGGGTCGAGCGGCGGCACCTCAGATTGGCGGGCTGCTCGGGATTGGTTACTTAGATGGTTGTTTACTGATTGCTGAGCTCCAACAGCTTGTGAAGGCTCTCCGCGATTGTACGTGAATCTCCTAGTAGCAGGCATTTTTCGATCTAATACTCGAATAGGCCCCACGGTGGGCGCCAATTGATTATACCATTTTTCGTTCGAGCATGATATAGAAAGTCGGCAAAACAATAAGTGTATACCAATATCAATGTTCGAGTACAGATTACAAAGTAGGTCTATCCTAGCATTACAGGATGTCGTACTACTAGGAAGGTAAATACAAAGAAATACAAGCTATGGCCTATCCCGAGCTGCTAGTCCGAGCTTAGTGAGTTTCTTGGGAATAGTGCCCTCCCTCATGTCATAAATGCGCCGCGTATATATAGGAACAGTAATGAGCTAGCTGGACCGTCCGCAGGAGAATACTTCTCGGCCAGCTGTGAAAAGCTATAGGTCGGCCCCACAGTAATTCCGAGGATAGGAGTAGATCGGAAAAAAAGATCTTGTGCTATCAACGTGACCTGATCGGGAAGCTATGTTCTTCTGGTCGGAGAATACCTTCTGGTCGGAAACTGGGTCGATCCCGAGCAGAGGTATTTCCTAAGGTGGCGTATGCGAAATATCCCTCATCAAGGTAATACTCTCTGAAAGTGAACTTGAGCTATTTAGTTCATTTGAGCAAATGATGAACTATAAAGCCGATGTTGTTAATGAATTTGCTAAGCTTAAGGACGAGATGATTCTGCTGAAAAAGCAAAATGCAAAACTGAAATGCAGTGTTGAAAAACCTGAAGAATCAGCCATGTATAAAAAGCTTTCGCATGAATGTGAATCTCTGAGAGCGGAATCTGAAGTTTACAAGGGACAAATCAAGGAACTTGAAGCTACAATATCTTCACTCAATAAGTCGTCTGTTCCTAAGTCATCTGTTGTCTCAATAGATAAACCAACTGAACAGAGTCCACCCTTAGTAAAAGAAAATTTAGAACTGAACAGAGCTGAGAAGTTTATATCTGCTGATAATAGTAATGTTATCCTGTATGTTCAGACTGCTAAATCTACTTCACTAGAAATTGAGAAAAAGGAGAAGAGTCCTCCTAAGGCTAAAAAGGGTAAAAAGCCTGAAAATGAAAAACAGACTGGTAAAACCAAACAGCAGAATAGTCCTAAGAAGTCTGCTGACAAGAGTAAAACCAATCAGACTAGTAAACCTAAGTCGTCTGTTAAAGAGCAAGTAAAGAGCAGACCAAAGAAGCAAAGAAATTATAACAATAATGCTTGGTATGGAAATGAGTCTTATTATGTGCAACCTGCTTACTCACCTTATTATGCTGCACCTCATTATCCACCATATTATGCTGCATATCCTGCTCATCAACCAATGCATGCCTACCCTACTTATCATGCATCTTATCCTGCTTATGAGCCTTATCCTCATCATAATAATTATCAACATAACATGCCCGCTGATTATGATGAAAATGAAGTTGCTTATGCTCCTGCTAAAACTCAAAAGCCTAAGAAGCCTAAGATTTCAACATCTTGGGTTGTCAAAGGTGACACTAATCCGCCAGGACCCTCTCAATAAAGGGTACCTAAAACAATTTTATTTTGTTTTGTAGGTTAGGATTAGGAGTAGGAGTAAAGTAGTGAAGAAATGGTACTTGGACAGTGGATGTTCAAGGCACATGTGTGGAGACATACATGAACTGGCAGATACAGCAAAGAAGGCAAGGTTGTTGCTATTGGAAAGCTTATCAAAGGAAACATAGAGATATCTGACGTCTCTTATGTTAGTGGCCTGAAGTACAATCTGCTGAGCATAAGTCAATTTTGTGACAAGGGATTTTCCGTAGTGTTTTCATCAGATAAGTGCTATGTTGAACAAATTGGAACAAAGAAGGTTATTTTATCTGGAAGAAGACAGGGAAATATCTATGTAGTCGACTGGAATTCTGTGGACAAGAATTCTAATGTTTGTTTGGTGGCTTCTACACCAAGTGAAATCAGTTGGTTGTGGCACAAAAGAATGAATCATTTGAATTTCAAGACCATAAACAGATTAATAAAGAATGATCTGGTAGAAGGAATTCCAAAGACAGTCATGAGCAAAGACAAGCTTTGTGACGCATGTCAGAAGGGTAAACAAGTGAAGTCATCTTTCAAAAGCAAGAAGCACCAATCTTCAACCAGAATTTTGGAGCTGTTACATATGGATTTGTTTGGCCCTATTGATCCATTCAGCAATGGTGGAAAGAAATACTGCCTAGCTGTTGTGGATGATTTTTCAAGATTTACTTGGGTGATTTTCATGAAGAAGAAAAGTGAAACCAAGGAACATCTTACTAATCTGATGGAACTGATCCAGAATGAAAAGAGTCAAAGAATATTGAAGATCAGATCAGATAGAGGGACTGAATTTACAAACTCTACTGTTGAAGAGTATTGTAACACCAGAGGAATCAATCATGAGTACTCTGCTGCCAGAACCCCTCAACAAAATGGAGTTGCTGAAAGGAGAAACAGAACTCTAAAGGAAGCTACCAGGACAATGATAGCTGAAGCAAAGCTGCCCCAAAGATTCTGGGCAGAAGCCACAAATACAGCATGTTATACACAGAACAGATGTATGATCAACAAAAGTCAAAACAAGACACCTTATGAGCTATGGAACAACAGAAAGCCTAATTTACATTATCTTAGGATTTTTGGTTGTAAATGTTATGTTTTGAACAATGGGAAAAATCACCTTACTGCATTTGCAGAAAAGGCTGATGAAGCTGTTTTTGTAGGTTACTCTACTGTTAGTAAAGCTTATAGAGTGTTTAACAAAAGAACTTTACTTGTAGAAGAATCTATTCATGTAGTATTTGATGAAACAAGTCAATCATCTGAAAAGAATCAAAGTGCAAATCCAGAGGTATCTGCTGTCTTTCAGAAATTGAGTGTGAAAAGAAAGGAAGAATATGTACCATCATACTACCTGATTTAACTCAAGCTGATAACTCAAGTGCTGTTCAAAATCAGTCTGCTGATTGTCTAACAGAGGAGTTGCAAACAGCTAACAGACCAGAGACTGTTCAACAGACTAAAACTGTCCAACAGACTACTACTGAGACTCCAACAGTAGTATTGCAAGATCAATCAAGAGGACAACATCCAGATTTGCAACCTGGTCTCAGATGGCTCAAAGATCACCCACCTGACTTAGTGATTGGTGATCCTTTGGATAGAGTGAGAACTAGAAGGTCAACTGCAAATGAAACTATGTTTGTAAGTTTTCTTTCACAAATTGAGCCTAAGTTAATTAATGAAGCTCTTAGTGATTCTCACTGGATTGAAGCAATGCAAGAAGAGTTGAATCAATTTGAAAGGAATGAAGCTGGTACTTAGTTCCCAGACCTACTCATCAAAGAGTAATTGGCACTAAGTGGGTATTCAGGAATAAAATGAATGAGGATGGTATTGTTACCACAAACAAAGCAAGACTAGTTGCCAAAGGTTATTTCCAAGAAGAAGGCATTGATTTTGATGAGACATTCGCATCAGTTGCAAGGCTTGAAGCAATCAGATTATTCTTAGCCTATGCTGCTTACAAGAACTTCACTGTCTATCAGATGGATGTGAAGTCTGCTTTTCTCAATGGAGAATTGCAAGAGGAAGTATATGTTGAACAACCTCCTGGTTTTGAAGTTTATCAACAAGGAGACAAGGTATATCGTTTGAAGAAAGCTCTCTATGGACTGAAACAGGCTCCAAGAGCATGGTATGATACTTTATCTGATTTTCTTTTAGTCAAAGGATTTCGTAAAGGTAAAGTAGATAAGACTTTGTTCACTATTGAATGGGATAATCATATATTGTTGGTACAAATATATGTGGACGATATTATTTTTGGTTCAACTAACAAACAGATGTGTGAAAGGTTTTCTAAGTTGATGCAGAACAAGTTTGAAATGAGCATGATGGGAGAACTAAATTACTTTCTTGGATTACAAGTTAAACAGCTACCTGATGGTATTTTTATTAATCAAGCAAAGTACACAATCTGTTCAAGAAATTTGGTATGGAAACTAGCTCATCTGTTAATGTTCCTATGTCTACTGGACTTCGTCTGGACAAGGATGAAGGTGGCAAATCAGTTGACATCACCAAATACAGAGGCATAATTGGGTCACTGTCATACTTAACAGCTAGCAGACCTGATATTATGTATTCTGTTGGGGTTTGTGCGAGATTTCAATCAGATCCTAAGGAATCTCATTTCTTAGCTGCTAAAAGGATATTAAAGTATCTCAAAGGCACACAAGAATTGGGATTGTGGTACCCAAGGGAATCAGGATTTGAACTTATTGGATATTCAGATTCTGACCTTGCTGGCTGCAAAATTGATAGGAAGAGTACTACAGGTACTTGTCAATTTTTAGGCAGTCGTCTGATCTCATGGATGAGTAAGAAACAGACTTCAGTATCCATATCTACTGCTGAAGCTGAATACATTGCTGCTGGAGCATGTTGTGCACAAATACTTTGGTTGAAGCATCAACTAGAAGACTATAATCTCAAGATCAGTGCAATCCCTATCTACTGTGACAATACAAGTGCAATATCCCTTACTCAGAATACTACTAGTCATTCCAAGACTAAACATATTGAGATCAAACATCACTTCATCAGAGACCACGTTGAAAAGGGAAATGTTATTATTGAGTATGTTCATACAGACAATCAGATTGCTGACATTTTCACCAAACCATTAAGTGATGCAAGATTTTCTGCTCTAAGAGTAGAACTGGGCTTGTTAAATTTGGATTCATAAGCTGAGGGGGAACCTATCAGAAGACTGGGTTCAACAGCTTACTAATCTGATATCAACAAGTGTTATCCTTCAAGAAGACTGACTCTCAACAGACTAGTTGACTAATGAATTCTTGAATTCAGGGGGAACGTGTAAGACTAGCGGTACCCTTGTCTTAAAGATGAAATCTTCAATGAAAGTAGTTGAAGTTGTTTTAATCAGAAGATTTGTTCTTAATTCTTGAAGATTTGAAGATTATTTATCTAGCTGGATTGACAAACAGCAAAGGAAGATCACTAGATATTGGCTTTCACTAGTGATATATTGTATCAGACAAGTCGTCTATCAGATAAGTATTTTACTCATCTGTTTTTATTTATGTCAGCTTATATTTAAGTGTTGTACTAAAAACGCATTTTCTGAAACACGCTTTTATAAGTAACAGACAAGTGGCGTTTCAAATTCCCGCCTGTCTGACATATTTAATGATATTTTGAAATCCGCGTATCACGATCACACGATCTGCTTTTCAAGTAACTGATCCAACGGTTACCACTTTTCACGGAAACCGACAAGAACTAACATCTATAAATCCAGATCTGATCAGCTTACTAAGCTTTTACGCACCCTCAAAATCTCAAAAGCATACAGAGCAATTCTGCAACCATATACTGCAAATTTCTCTTCGTTTTTCCATTAATCTTTTTCAGAATGTCTGCCAAAGAAGCTGCTGCTGAAGGTATGTTCTTGAACTACCTGACCTACCATACGACTGGCACACCATTGATGAAAGAAATTTTGGAGAAGTTCAAAGCGGCTACATTGGTAAACTTCATGGAGGCCCATGAAGATATGATTTTCAAAGACCAGGTGATGGAATTTTATGGTTCAAAAGAGGAGGTCAATTTTGAAAAGCTGGAGATTACTGCCAAAATTGGAGATAAAGTTATCTGTGTAACTCCCAAACTGCTGAATGAGAAGTACGGACTCTCTCTTGAAGGGTCTACTGAGATTTCCACCTTAGTTGAACCTCTTGAAGCAGATTTCTGGAATCTGGCTTCAAAGAAAAATCAAGTGTTGTGTGGAAGCATTAAGAAGAATCAGTTGAAGGATGAATTTCAGCGGATGGCTGATTTGGTAGCCAAGGTTCTTGAGAATTGCACATTCTCGTTGGACAGCGTACTAATGAAGAGATTTCACACAATGATAGCCATCTTCTATGGTTTGAAGGTGAACTGGGCAAACTTCATCTGGTATGTACTTGCCAATCACAAAGTGCGTGGTCTGACTCTGCACAGGATATTCCTTAGTCATCTGCTGGTGAATTTGGGATGTAGTGTGACTAATGGCAAGGATGTTCACAAGGCGAAGGAGTTGAAGATTTATGACCCAGTGAAAACTGGAAAATCAAAGGAGCCTGCTGTTGTGCCTGAGAAGAAGCAAACAAAAAGAAAGGCTTCTGAGCCAGAAAAGCCTGATGATAAAGGCAAGAAGAGCAAGACAACTGTTCAAACAGCTAAGCCAGCTGTTAAAGCCAGAACAGCCGTGTCTAAAAAGAAGGATGCTGTGGATTCTATTATTGATGAAACAGTCAAGGAGATCGATGAGATGACAGTTGACTCATCTCCTGAAAGAACAGTTTCAGCTGAGCTACCAGCTGAGAATGTGGCTAAAAGGACAAGGAGTGCCATGAAGGACACTGCCACTTCTACTGCTGCTGTTGTTCCTTTCACAAAGAAGACTGCCAGAAAGAAAATGACGTTCATAGAAGAAGATACTGAACTTTCTGAGCTGGTTAGAGAAAGTCCTCAAACTGCTGAGAGGCCTGTTGAAATAGTGAAGAAGTCTGCTGAAGTAAAGTCAGCTGATGAACAAGTGAAACAGACTTCTACACCAACAGCTGAGGTTGCTGAACCTCAAAAGGATCCTGAAGTGCAGATCCTTGAACCTATTGCTGCTGCACCAGTAGCAATTGCACCACCAGAATCAACAGCTGCGGCACCAGTTGTTGAATCCAGAGCTGCCAGAAAGAAAAGAACTGGCAAAGCTAAAGTGTCAGCTCTTCACAAAAAAAAAGCGAGAGGAAGCTAAGCAGAGAAAACGTGATGAAGCTGAGCTTAAGAGAGTTCTTGAAGCGAGCAAAAAGGATGCTGATGTCAAAAAGATGACTGAAGCAGAATTAGCTGCCAAGGAAGCAGAAGACCTGGCAAAAGCTCTTGAAGACAGTAAAAAGGATGCATATGGACCACGGAGGTCTGAAGGCATCGTGATTGGAGAAAGACCCAAGGAAGGACAATATATCTTACCGAGGGCTGAACCAATCAAGAAGAAAAAGATTGAAGTCAGAAGAGCCATTGAAATAGTTCAAAGTGACTCTACTGCCTTCAAAAGATTTGAAGCTGAGCTAGAGAGGATGAATCAGCTGCTTCAATCTAGGACCACCTTTCTCCCAGAAAAGATAAGGTACAATCGTTGGAAGGAGTATAGGTTGAACAAATCTGAGGAAGAGATCCAAGCATGGAAGGAATTTGCTGCTGAAGGCCGTTGGGTTCTAAGTTGGCTGCATACAAATTCTGTTGCGAAAGCATTGGACTCAGATTTTGTAAGAGATAGATTGCATGATTTTGCAAGAATCATTGCAACTCAGGAGGCAACTGCCATAAAGAATTCAATGCCAAAGAAACTTGGTCCTGCTGATGACCGGATTGATAGAGCAGTTAAAGTTGTTTTTTACACGGCATTGGAGAAATGGGCAGAGAGATCAGGATTTGAACCAGGAACATCAAGCTCAACGCCCAATTTACCAAGTTTACAGCAAATTGCCTATGGCTCTGAGATCAGTACTTATCAAGAAAAGCTGAGTATTAAACAGACTACTTCACCTTTCGTGCCAGCTGACTTGATTCGTCAGAAGACTGTTGTGTCTGCTGATGGTACTGAGATCATTCACATAGCTGATGAGCCAGCTAGTGAAGAACAAAAGAAAGACCAGCAAGCTACGGAGATCAACTTGGATACATCAACTAAGCTGCCGGCTAAGGTCAAGGACTTGGTCCCTTTAGCTTTGGAATGGAAAGCTGAAGACAGTCATGTTCTTCATGAAGCCCCTGTTCAACAGGATGAACCTGCTGAATCATCACACCCTGCTCCCACTGCTGACTTGCATTCCTCATTGATGGAATCCATGCAGCTGCTGATTGAAACTGCCATAAAGGAGATGGAGTCAAGGAATCAGCTGATGTTAAAGCAAATGCAGGAAGAGACTGCAAAAATGGTTAAGAACGCCATTGATAACTTTCCTCTACCACCAGACAACTCCCTGATGCTGACTCAGAGTATATTGAGCATGAACAAAAACATTGAAGATGTAAAGGCTGATGTTAGTCATCTGCATTCTGCACTTCAAAGGCATGAGTCTGACATTGCTGGGATTGGAAGGGTCATGAAGCAAGTTGGTGAAGCAGAGATGGAGAAGAATGTTGCCCTAATGCAAGAATTTACTGCTGTCACTACTAAAGCTCAGAGTGAAATATCAACACTTCAACAGAATGTTGATTGTTTGAATGATCAATCTGGTGAGTTAAAATCAAATCAACTTCGCATGGAAGCTAATCAACTTCGCATGGAGACTACTCTAAATCATCACTGTGCTGAAAATCACATCATGGATCAAAACATCAAGAAGCTTTGTGCTGCTGTCAACATAACTCCTGATCAACTCAACCCTGCTGCTGATGAAAAAAAGGGGAAAGAGGAATCAGCTAAGAGAACTGTTGATGATGCAACTATTCAAGTACGAGACCAACGGGCTGCTGCTGGAAAGCCAAGTGAAGAAGAAGTACTTGAAGAAAAAGCTGAAGATGAAGCTGATGATAAAGTAGAGCCCAAGGATGTAGCTAAGACTGACAAGGAGTTAGCTGCCTCTAAGTTCTCTGCTGAAGAACATCTTAATCCAGATGTTAAGTATAAGAGGATTGAGGACATCAGAGCAAAGTTTGAAGCTGATGAAAGAAGAGAAAAATTAAAAGGCCTTGCTGATGCTTTCTCAAGTGGTGAAGATGAAAGTAGTGATGAAGTTGAAGAAGAGGAAGAAGAAGAAGAAGAAGATGAAGAAGCTGAGGACTAGACTAGGATTACTAGGCTAGGTCATCTGTTGAATTTATGTAACCAGCTTACTTCACTTGTAATTTTTCACTCAAGTCTATTTTTGCTTGTAACTTGTACTGTAATTTTTCAAAATCATCTATAAAAGTTCAAGCTTCCAATACATAATTTCTATCTCAGAAATTTTTGAGGACTCAAATTTAGTTTTAGGTACAGGTACTTAGCTGAAGTTTTGTCATCCTAAAAAATGGGGAAATTGTTGGATGAAGATGAAGACTTTGAAGTGAAGGGAGGTTTTGATGATTTCCAAAAGTCATCAGCTAAGTATGGAAACTTAGTATAAACCTTAGAAGATATTTGACCAAGGAAGAAGTATTTCAGACTAATCAAATATAGTCCAGAAGACTACTGATCTGTTGCTGAAGAAGGAATCAGACTGGTGGACTATCAGCCGACTCAAATCAGATTAGTTCAAGTTTGGGATCAGCCGAGTATACATCAAACGAGTGACTTCGATCAGCAGAGTGGAAGTGGATCAGAAGTTATTGCAACAGTAATAAATGCATTTGGTGTAATAAATGCTGAAGAGGAAGGGTATTTATGACAAATGACTTAAGAGAAACCTCGTATCAGCTTGGTGCATTTAATGCGCATTTAATGCGAAGCGACAGAAAGTACAGCAGAGTGTACAGTGTTCAGTCGCAACAGCCGTTTCTGCAGAAGGACCAGTACTCGATGATTTGGACACCTGTCGATCTCTCAACGGGCAGATTTTCAAATCTCAAGTATAAATAGTTCAGTTCGTGAGTTGAAGAAGAAGAGACAACACATTTTTTAGAGCAAAAATCTGAAGCAGAATTCTTCTAAGTCTCAAACTCAAGAACAGAACACTCATCAGCCGAGTCATTTGTTGACAAAGCAGAATAGAGAGAAAAACAGAATATACATATAAATCTGAGTGATTTTGTTAGAACTGTGTTGTGAGAAGTAGATATCCATCTTAGTGAGTGATATTACTTCAGAGGATAGGAGTTTCTTTGTGATTTCCTATTACGCACTTGTGGCCGTTTCATTTGTTGATAGGTGCAAGCATTGTATACTGTAATCTGTGTGATTTAGTATAACCCAAGATCTTAGTGACTTGGAAGAGTGGACTAAAGGATTTCTATCCATATAACCACTATAAAAATCCTTTGTGTTTTTACTTGCATAATTTTCTGCATATTTGAAAGAGCACATTTAAAACACTTAAAGGTTAACTGTTGGAAAAGTTTTAAAAAGGAGTTTGTTAAAACTGGGGATAAAACTATTTCAAAGTTAAAGAAAACTACTTGTGAAAAACACTTGACAAATCCGCTGCAAGTTAGTTATTTTAAAACTCTGATTTTGATAAAATCAGTTGAGTGAAATCAGAAGAGTGGTCAACTCTGTTGTTCAAAGCTTTGTGCGAGATCAGCATAGTCAACTTACGATTACTGATCAGCTTAGTCTGCTGACAGAAAAGTTAGAAGATTTTAAAAGGTAACCACTTGGGACCAACACCGAGAAAATAGACAACAGTTATTATGGCATTCAGATCGAAACGACGTATTCTTCTACACAAAAACGAACAAAAAGAACATGAAGCTCTATTCACGACAAAGAAATTTGTTATATTTACATTTCTTCAAAAAAAAAAAAAAAGAAGAGGCCTAATCTACTGTTCGGAAACATGGTCGGGACTCGTTTGATGACCAAGATAAGTGATCATTTCCTTTGTACGCTGTTTATACCCAAGAGAAAAACCCCTTTCGAACTCCTGCTTTTTCCCTTTCTCGATTTGGGATTGGGTAACCTCTTCTAAATTCTTATTAAGTTGGAGCAGCTCTTCTCTCTCTTTGGTAAGCTGCTCTTTCTCGGACTCCAAGCTGCTATTTGCCCGAGCTAGGTCTTCCTTCTCCTTAGAGAGCTTTTCATTAGCCGCTCGAAGATTCTTGGTTTCATTCATCAATAGTCGATGAGCAGCAGCAATTGTGTTTAGCCGTTCAAGGGAATCTTGTTGAGAAAAATAAGCCTCATCATTTTGTATCCCGAGCTGAACAGCCTCATGCTTAGCCTATTATGGAAAAATAAGAATGAAAACTTTAAAGAGTTAAAGGATAAGAGATTTATATTAAAATAAAAAATCCATTAACCTGCTTCAAACGCTTGAAGATAGATTGAACAAGCCGCAAAGAAGAGTGGTCCTTCAATTTATCAAGCTCCTTGGGAAGAATTGTACCCATTCCCAAATTCCAAGATACCCCATCAGGCTCAATGGTTGCAGGAACGCATGCATCTAAGAAGACCCCTCCAGATCGATTCATCTCAAAATCGATTATTTCTTCGACCTACTCTTTTAAAGAACGGTCGTCTAAAAGAAAGGGATCGTCCATGGGATTTTTGGAACTAGATTTGCTGGGACCAGACCCGGTTTTAGACATTTCTTGAGGAATAGCAGAAGGAGAGAGAACTTGAGTATTTTGGGAGTTAGAAGCGACAACATTAGAGGTCAGAGGGGCAAAAAGAGACTCGGGAATATCTTCCACTGGTCCGCCCATTTGCAAATTTGGCTCGACCTCAGGATTAGGAGGAATGGTAACAATCTGCTGAGAGTCTTCTCGACCAGAGGTTTGATTTATTGAGGCATCTTGTACAGAATGAGGAGGGTCATCTCTTGTTTGGACAGCAGGAGAAGGAGAATTAACTTGAGACCCCTCATTCTGGTAAGCTTCCAGGATGCTCGGATCGACCAAAGGACTATTGATCGAAAGCCGAGAAGGACCCGTAGAAGAATCCAAAATTTCCTTCGCCTGAGAAGGAGTATTCACCTCTGATCGAGGAATTTCACCCGGAGAGGTCGACACCTGCTCGGACTGAGACACGGGTTTCCGAGGAGGAGCTCCTCCCTCGGAAGTTGGCTGGTGTGAACTTTCAATGCGGATTTTCTTTTTTAGTGTTTTGCGTCGGGATGTGCCCCGTAAAGATCGCTTTGTGGCCCCAGAAAATAGATTGGAACTCATGATCGAAAAATCAGAGAATTCTGTGATTATTGAACTCTATCTCCGATTGATAAGAGAGAAATTTTAAAATTGTAAGTGGGGACGCGCGGTAAAACTGCAAGGATTTTACTTTTATATATAGTAAAGGAAATAACAGTTATGTCCCTAGTCTTTGGCTCGTGCAGTAAAATTTCAAATATATGTTAGAATAGATTGTTAATTGCGTACTACGATCATCAAAATGACAAAGAATATTTCGATGGAGACAAATCTAACATTGAAAATTGTATATACCAAATAAGGGATTTTTTTTACTGACTACATTTACAAATATTGCAAGTTCTACTGGATAAAATGACAAAAAATTACAAAGATTAAAGAAGAAAAAAGATAAGATTCTAGTCTTAAAATTGGCCTAGAGTGGGGAATTAACTTCTTCCGAGGACGAGCCTTCATTCTCCTCATCTTCTTCTTCGGCTGCCCGATCTCCTTCAACATTCCCTGCTAACTCCAAGTCAGGTGCAGGCACAGGCAAGGGAGTTCCGAACTCATCCACTAAATGGGCTAAAGGATGATTGTTGTACTCAACGGAAGGCAAGGATTCAAGAGGGTACTCTTGGAGCTTTCGATCCTTTCCAATCTCCATAACCTTGCGATATTCATCTCGCTTATCAGGAATCTGCCCAGACTCGATCAATTGATCGACCCCCTTGTAAAACGAGCTCAACAACAGACCTCCTATTTTCTGATGAATTATGGCCGTATGAACTGGAGAATCAAGGAACTCCCTGACAACGGACTCGACGTCAAGGGATTGATGATCATCTATGGCCTTATCCAAATTAGAATCATCTTCTTTGGCTGCAATTTGGATCGGAGTGAAAGAATCTCCGACTCCAGTCTACTAGTCGAGGTGGCGTGGAAAACACGTTGCTCATCCAACTCTTGCTTCAGTTGATCAACCTGCGCCTGATATCGACTAGCATCCATCATCGTATTAATAATATGAGGATTATCAGTCTCCAAATTTGGATTGGCGATAGGAGCGGGCTGAGTCTCAGCAGATGTACGAGAATTGTCGACCTGAGCAAGTTGATCTTCAAGCTCCTTGATTCGGACGGTTAGAATATTGTTGGTTTCTTCAACAAACTTGCACTGGTCTCTGTGCAATGCCGTATCGTACATGGCAGATACCAAGGCATTACCAGTCTGTAGCAAGAACATATTGTCTAAATAAGAAATAAAGTAAAGAAGTTGAAATTCGTTGAAGAACGTACAGAATAATAATATGTTACCACTTCATAGGCATGGGCTGCTCTTGCTAGCTGATCGAGAGGTTTTCTTTGAAAATTAGGCTGCACGTCTTTGACAAAGGTCGAAGACAGAAGAAGTCGAATTGACTTATCGATGACGTTCTCCTTATCATCAGTCATCAGTGAATCCTTCTCGGAATATCCAGCCGCCTGTTTTCCTTGAAGATGGCTCTCTACCATGTCTACCAAAGAAGCTGTGTGACTCGTGTCTCCGACGTGAGCATCAGGACCGGTAGGATTCCGTTCGGGCCAAGTCTTACAGCCCAGAATACCAAACTCTTCTCTAAGGAATTTGGGTGGAAAGCCACGGCCTGGGCGAGAGCTAGTCGAAGGTATCTCCGAAGAAGTTTGATCAGTTGGGGGAGGAGCTACTCGAACAGGATCTGCGCTCTCGAACGACTCTTCCTCAATGTCTTCTAGATCCTGATGTTGATCTCTCCTCCTTTTTCTGGATTGTCTTTGCTCTATTGGGACTTTTCCTGTGGACTTCTTTGAATTTGAAAGGACAGTCTTTCCAACCACAGAATAACGGAATTGCTCAATATAAGGTCGATATCATTAATGAATGACGAATTTAGAGATCCTTATTAAAGATAAAATAATTATTAATAAGATCTTACTTAGGGATCGATGGTCCGATGGAATGGGAAAATTTAAGGAGCTAAATCCGGCTTTCCTAAGAAAAATCTCTCCGACCAAGTATGCTGATTGATATTTATCCGATCTCATCTCCTCGACCACTTCTGAAGAAAAATGGTCATCTGGAGCCATTTCACCAATCACCTTCCGACCACCATACACCCATGATGAGTTATAGCCCCAATCATAAGCGAATTCTTCACTTTCTCCGTTCTCGAGTACCCGAAGGGTCGGAGCCTTAACAAAAAAGAAATTCGACTTCCATTCCATACTATTACTGGAAATGGCATTTTCTAAAATAGCAAATCCAGGTCTTTGGCTAACATAATAGTAGCCTCTGTTGGAGGAGGTCGATATAGAGAGTCGGAAAAAGTGAAGGAAATTACGAAACGAGGGTTGCAGACCTCTCGCGACCATCAAAACAGAGAAAGCCATTATAAAGGCTATGGCATTCGGTACAAGTTGGGTTAATGAGACAAAAGTCTCTAGAAGCTGACGAAGGATCGGAGAAAGGGGAAAATGTAGTCCGTGCTCGAAATGAGAAGTATAAAAAGCTCGATAGTTTGGAGGAGGTGTATTGACTCTCTCCTCGGGGGAAGGGATAATTATTTCAAAATACGAGGGGAAATAACGACCGTATTCCCTCTTTAAAGCAGGTAAATGCTCCTCTTTCAGTCGAGAAGGAAAAAACTCAATGGGGGCAGAGATTTGAGGTTGAGCAGTTTTGGATTTTTTAGATGCACTGGCAACTATTTCCTCCTCAGGAACGATCTCAACAACCAGGCTATCGACTCCTTTCTCTTCGTAGTCTCTAACTTCCTCGGCCTGCACGCCTTCTCCAACTTCCTCCTCAGAAGAAAGAGTTTCTGGGTTGACGATGATAGGCGGCATTTGTTGTTCTTCGTTCTGGGTGGAAGATTCGAGATTCTGCGAAGTCGAGGCCATTTTTTTCCAAGAAATATATGTTAGAAGAAGTGAACAAATCGCAAGTTTATCGACTCAAACTTTTACTGCTAAAAGATCTAAATATCTGGGGTAAAAAGTAAAAAGATTCCGCTTATTTCGACTATATATATGGATGGTGAAAAGACGGTTCAACCCTTTGCGTCTTTTCAGTTTCCCACCATTAAAATCATGAAATGACTTTAGGGATGTCTGACACACGTTACCAAGCTACGTGTCTATACCTGAAAAGTTCAGATGGATATGCACTCTTTTTCCCTTGCTCGGTTTTTATCCCATAAAATGGTTTTTCCGGACTAGGTTTTTAATGAGGCATACTTCATGAACTGTTAAAGGACTGACGTAACAACTATATCTACTTCTACGAGCTCCAGCTACGATTACGCTCGAGAAGTGAGGGAGTACTGATGAGGGCTATTTTACACGTATAATGGTATAAAGCTTTCCGAGGAAGTTCAGCATCGATCCGACCTGAGAAGACTACAAGATCGGCTCGACCTGCCCCAATGCATCTGATCGACCTGAAGACCGATCCTGAAGATTGTTTGGGCCGTGCGGTATTCCTAAGCCATGCAGGATTCCTAGGCCTAATAGGACTCCTAGTTACATTAGGACGAGATTATTATTATAAATACTGAGTTTTATATTGTATCATGGATCCAGAATTGAACCCATCAATAATACTACAACTATTCCTCCTCTCGCATACTTATTCTCGTGTGGTTATACGATTTTATACTGTTCTTGAATTGCACCATCCTGAGTACTTTAACCAAACCCCTAATATAATAAGTTGTTCTTTTGATAATTTACTGAGTTTAACCCTAAGACGAAATCAGGCTAAATCAGTTCTAAACAAATGAATTTAGGAAAATTAGCTTTACAGAAGGTAGCAACCCCGCTTGTCGGGTTTGGAGGGTCGGAGATCGTGCCAGCAGGGACTATCAGTTTAAGTGTCACCCTCGGTAATAAACCTCAGCGAGTTGTGAAAATGATAAAGTTCCTAGTAGTAGACACGCCATTTGCATATAACGCCATTCTGGGACGACCAGCCCTAAATCAATTTCAAGCTGTAGTATCGACCTATCATTAAAAAATAAAATTCCTCACCTTTTCGGGAGTCGGAGAAATAGTTAACGACCATTGCATGGCATGGGATTGTTATAATACAGCACTTTCCCTAAAACGGAACGTTGACCCACTAACACCATCGAAAAGGAAAACGGTGGGGTCTTCTGTGGAAAGATCACAAGAATCAGAAATTCCGAGTACTGAAAGGATCGATAAAAAGGGGAAAGAGCCGATCGATCTGACTGTACACGCCCCGGAGCATAAGAATGTTCAACTAATTGAGAATGATCCGAGCAAAATCACTAGGATTGAAACGGAGCTAACTCCGCAAGGTGAAATCTTATTGATTAACTTCTTGAGAAAGAATACGGACGTGTTTGCCTGGAGTTCGGAAGATATAGTTGGAATAGACCCAAGAATAATAACCCATTCTTTAAAAATTGATCCGAACACAAGACCAGTTAGGCAAAAGAAAAGAAATCACGGCCCAGTTAAAGACAAAATAATAAAAGCCGAAGTCGAAAGGCTTTTAATGTCTAAACAGATAAGGGAAATACATTTTACAGAATGGTTATGTAATGTTGTACTAGTATTAAAAGGTGACAAGAAGGATAATAAGTGGAGAATGTGCAACGATTTTACGGACATAAACAAATTATGTCCAAGAGATCCGTACCCCCTCCCCATAATCGACCTGTTAGTTGACTCTACAGCTGGTTTTGCTATTTCCAGCATGATGGACGCATTCCAAGGATTTTACCAGATATTTATGGACGAAAGGGATCAAGAAAAAACTGCCTTCGTTACCGAACAGGGAGTATATGTTGCGGAATTTACACACGCAAATAAACGCAAGTGCACGTATCGAACAAGTAATAAAGAGTAAGTATAAGAGTATCGTCTCCACAGGGGCTTGACTAAATATCTACCAATTTCAATTCCTAATTTACTTTTAATCTGGTTCCTAATCCAAATATATTTTTGGGGTTTTCAACTAGATTAACTAAATTAGCTAACTATCTAAAGTACTTGGATTGAGTTCGAATAATGAGAAGAGAAACCTAGGGTTATTTTTTACTATGTTATCTATCGATTGACCAATTGAGATTTCCGTAGTTATTGTGGTGACAAGAGTGCTACCCGAGGATTCAAGTATTTTCCTACGTATCTTCCGAATTACGTAAGAACTAACGTATTATCCAAATCGACTCTATTTCTAGGTGATTCGTAAATAAACAAAGCATTAAACACAAACCTCATGTAACGGGTATATGTTAGGCATGATGCTCTTAAAGCATGTATTTGACATTCTTTAAATGAAATAAATAAATAAATTTGAAATTAATTTTTCATATAATCATTTCGATTATGCATTTAATGCTTAATATAAACATCAGAAAATTCCAAGTCTATTAAAGAGACTATGACTTAAGTATATATATTATACTGGAGGATTTAAGCTATAGTTAATAGACTAAAAAGTCCATAGTGAGTTAAAGTTGGGATCTTTAACTAAACACTACTAGTACGGTCCACGAAACATTTACAATGTAGTAATTTTGATCCGAATTACTGATGTAGAGACATCGAAGGTGGAGGTACTTTGTGTAATTCGATTACATAGGATTGGACCAGACATGATCTAGAATCATAAATAAGATACCGTTGATATTATGGTTCTAGAACATGTCAACTGATGATCATATACGAATCGATCTAAATCCTGAGTAGGCATAAACTCCTATTTATGTTAACGAGTTCTTTTGACTCATATGTAATGGCCCGTAACCATGTCGAGCCTAAAACTTATGTCTTGAAGATCCGTTGAGATAAATGGCTGGGAATGTGTTTTACAGATATGGAATCCAACCCTTCTTGCGAGAAGCTGGAATATTGATTCCCTTAAGTGTTAGTTCTGGAACTGAACAGTAGAGCGCTCTGATTTATGAATAAGTTCATAAATCAAATTGTTTACTAGTGAACTAATGGAACTTAAGGATAAAGAAGTAATTAGCGGGGGCAAAATGGTAATTACGCCTAGCTCTAATTACGAATCAATTATTGGAGGATCAAATTGCATGTAGTGATTATATCAATGGACTATCTTGATCTTTTGAGTAAAATATATTGTAATGACAAGAGTGCAATTCCAAGTCATTAGTGGAGTCACTTGGAATTAATAGATCGAATTAATTATATTAAAGAGTTTGATAAATTATTCGATTTATTGGAGCTTGAAGTTACATGTCCATAGGTCCTCAACCACGGCTCCTGTTAATCTACATTTGAACTTAAGAAATTAGAACGAATTCATTCACGTTGCATTTTGGAAATAGTTTCCCAAAATAGAAACTCCGAACTAATTAGATGATATTTAATTAACTAATTTAGAATTAGTTAATTAGAAAAAATCATGATTAGTTACATTAGATTTAATATGTAATTTTCGAAATTATATATATAAATATATTTATGTATGTTTTAATTACTTACAAGAGTTGTATTTAATAACTCTCTTAAGGTAAGAGAAAGAAGAGTTATTTTCCTAGTAGGAAACTTTGAGTGAGTTATGGTAGGAGTTTGACTCCTCCCATATCTATAAATATACATATGAGATATAGATCTTAAAAAAGATAACGATTGATTTATGAAATCATTAAGATTACACTCAAAAGAAGAAAAAGTTCTAAAACCCTAAACATACAAAAGCCACCTCTTGTTTTGATCTCTACAATGTTAATGAAAAGTTCGATTCTCTTAAGTTGGTGCCCACACACCTAGTAGAAGGAGAGCGTGGTTGATATCAATGGTGAAAAAGATCAAAGACGTTTGTTCATCAAACTCAAGAAAAGCATGAAGCAAAAAGTTCAACCAAAAGAACGAAGGACGGGAAGCTTTCTGTAAGTTTTCTTTTTCTTTCTTTTGCATAATTAAAATATTATCGTTTTTTATGTTAGTTATTTTCGAAATATACTATGAACATAAATCCCGCCAAATTCCGCAATTCGACCCTGTTACTCGATGGGTCGAATCGTTCGGATCCGATTGGGTAAAACACCAACAATTGGTATCAGAGCGGTCCATAGCGATTTTATTTTAATTGATTGTGGGTATATGCATTTTAAATTGTTTAAA
This sequence comes from Penstemon davidsonii, assembly GCA_034814905.1. Lineage (NCBI taxonomy): Eukaryota > Viridiplantae > Streptophyta > Magnoliopsida > Lamiales > Plantaginaceae > Penstemon > Penstemon davidsonii. The sequence continues at coordinate 21,550 of JAYDYQ010001595.1, forward strand.
TATTGAATGGATGAATGTTTTTATTTATGGGTCGAATTTGGTGTTTTTGGGTTAGGATCATTTAATTGTTATTTAATATTCCTAGAATATTTTGTACGCCAATTTATTTGACATAGGACTTTTGTAATAATTAAATTATTCGAAAAGGGCCGAGACCTAAAGAAGATGACCTAAGGCGATGCTGTTGTGTGTTGTTAGATGAAGATAATTTGCCGCATATACGTTTATTTATAAGCCATATATATGAGGAATGGTTTTGGAAAAGTTTCACAATGAAGTTCGTGCCAACTATGAATTTGATTCCGTGTGAATTAAGCCGAAAGACACATTTGAAGTCTTTTGGTATTTCAGCCTGGTCACTTTATGATAATTGACTAAAGGGTTTAATTCAATTGTCATGCGCCGTGAATTAGATTTCTTGTGAGCCAAGTCTTGCTTAAAGTAAAAGCTAATTTTTTTTTATGAAAATAAATTTGGCTTTTCTTTACTAGGCTTGATAATGCAATTTCGAATTATGTGTCAATTTGTGAAATTGACATTGGCTGGGACTATGGGTATAATTTTGAATTATGGGTCAATTTACGAAATTGACCTTTGCTTAGATCATGGGTACAATTTTAAGTTGTGCATCTTGAATTAAGTTTAGAACTAATTCAAAATTACTTGACTTGGACCATGAATACAATTTAGAATTGTGGTCTTAGAATTAAGTTTAGAACTTAACCAAAATTGTTTGGATTTGGTGCACTTTGAAATTTGGGCTTGATGGAGAAAATTACAAGAAAGAGCTTGGAGATGAAGATCTGTAAATGAAACTATTTTTGTAATAATTAGGCTCGTTGTTATTTTCTTCTGGGTTGTAATTTTTCTCAAGGGTTGTAATTTTTTGAAATACCCAAAAACACCCGACCCGTCATTTTTTATTTATGCTTATGTTATGATTGATAGCATGTTCATACATAGTACATGTCATTCATGATACCCACAATCGCTTTATTATGTTCATGCATCACATATAGATTTATATTCGATATATATATGTTTTTATGCATGTGCGTATAATTGTTTTATGAAAACAAATTTATTTAAATAATGAATTAGTTTAATTGTTAAACTTATGAGCATTATTTAAAATTAGGTGATTCTTGAGTTTGGTAAAAATTAATAAGGGTTCACCTAAAAGTTAGCCTAGTTAGAATGTCTAAAGGAACCGAAGTCCAATTTGATTGGATAATTATTAATTTTAGGTCCCATCTCAAATTAGATAGTCTAAGATCACCAAATGTCCAATTGGAAGATAATCTACATAATAAATTAGACCCAATTAGATTGGATTTTAATCCTAAATTAGCTTAGAGATTAAAAATCTAGTAATGTTGATGTAGATTATTAAAACGTAAATATTTAGTTAGATAAAACACATGTTTTAAAATTATTGAGTGGGAGAAGGATATATGTCGATATATCCTACGGTCTCTATTGTTAGTTTAATAAAGTGAGATTTAGGTAGCGCCTCGCGGTGCCTAGATTGCATCCTCCCTACGGAAGGTGTCTCACCTATATCAATAACAAGATTAAACTTCCTTGAGATAGGATTTATTGATGTATTTTAGCTTGATCTACCCTACGGTGACATGTCTAAGTTAAGTCATAAAATCTTAAACAATAGGTTGCACTCATAAACATGTATTTAAGTTAGTTGAATACATGTTGACCGAATAATGCGATAATTAATAGTGAAAGATGAATATGAGATATTTTAGTTCACTTATTAATTTGAGACTGTCTCGAACTTAATTTAGTATTAATATGATCGACCCTACGGCAGCATATTAGTAGCTAAATTATTTTATCGCGGATTAGTAAATTGTTTTATGTGTTTTTCTTAAGAGTTGCATTCATGCATCACGTTTACTATTCCGAAATATGATGTTTATTATGAATGTATGATCGAATTTTAATTTATTTATTTATTCAACAATTATGTCTATTATAAACTCATTTGTTGGTTTACTCTCGAACAAAAAAACTAACTGGGGAACGTAATTACGTTAATTTGAAAATCCAATATTAGCATACGAATGATTTGTGAGAATCAAGAGTTCGTTCTCACAGAGGATTGTCCTCCAGAACCTCTCGCTAGTGCTTCTCGTGCCGTATGAAATAAATATGATAGTTGGATCCGAACCAACAATAAGGTGCGTTGCTACATGCTTGCTTCCGTGAATGTTGTTCTTAAGAAGAAACATTAGTACATGGAGAACTCATACGAGTTATGAGAATCTTTACAAGTCATGTTTAGCAAACCTTCTGAACAAAGTCGACATGAATCGCCTCGTAGATTCATGAAGGGTAAGTTGAAGAAGGACACTTCGGTAAGAGATTATGTACTTGACATGATCAAAATTGTGCACAAGGCGGCAATACAAGAGGCCACCATTGAAGAGATGACTCAAATTAGTATAATTATTGGGTCACTCATGCCAGACTTTTCTGCGTTCACATCCAACTATATTAATAATAAGTTGGTTTATAGCATGACTAAATTGCTAAAACGATTTGCAGACTTTTGAAGCCATATTTAAGCATAAGGCTAAAAAGTATGAGGCAAACGTTGTCAAGCAAAGTTTGTCTTCCTCTACCGTTAAGAACAAAAAGAGGAAGAGGGCGAAAGGTGGGTCTGAATCAGGACACGAGGAAGCTATGAGCATCCTAGGGCAAGTGAAATAAGAACAACTCCATGAACAAAATCCATAAGAGAAAATATTTTCATTATGGAGTTCATGGGCATTGAAAGAGAAACTATAAAAGGTATCTCTGCGATAAGAAAATCAAAACGAAAAGGTAAATTTGATTTACTGGTTTTTGGAAACTTATTAGTGGAAAATGATTTGTCATTCTGAATATTTAAATCAGAGACCACTAATCGCATTTGTTCTTCTTTAGATGTTTGGTTCTTCAAAGGGACTTGCCAAATGGAATGTCACAATGAATGTTGGAAAATGGGCGATCATTTTTTGTAAAGACCATATGAACAGTCCACTTAGAATTTAGGCATAGATTCATTGTTTTGAACAATGTATACTTTATTCCTGAACTTTTCTAGAAATTTGATTTCTCAATTATGATTGCATGAATAAGATTGTTATTTTACTTTTTCTGATAATAAAATTGTTATTTCAGAAAATGGTTATCATGCAAACATAGAACATGGACTGTATTATAAATGTCTGAAAATGATCAATAAATAATTTATGAATTATTTTAAGTAGCAAATTATTGATCAATCATGCGTTCTAAAACTTCTAAGAGTGATAACTCATATATTTGGCATCTAAGGTTAGTACATACTAACCTGGATAGGATAAACATGATAGTAAATGAATGTCCTTTGAGAGAGTTGAAAGTCAATACTCTTCATGTTTACCTAAAGCAAAAGAAAACTGAAT
>JAYDYQ010001596.1:0-13858 GCA_034814905.1 Penstemon davidsonii
ATATCTCGTTCAACTTTTGTCTTGGACAATCTCGATCAGATTTTGCTCGACCTCAACGTTGATCGAACCTGAATATTCATTTGTATTTACTTCTTTGAGCTCGAACTACATTCGACTAGAGAAGTGGGGGGGGGGGGGGGGGGGTACTTGATATACCATACTTCGTAATACGACGTGGCACAATATAATAGGTCCCAGTGGCATCTACATGGTATTGTGCTGAACAAACACAAGAACGAGCACCTCTGCGGAGATCCAGTTTGATCTTTAGTTCCATCTCCAATTCGATCTTTAGTTCGATCTCCAGTTTGATCTCAAGTTTTATCTTCAGTTTGATCTCCAATTCGATCTTCAATTTGATATCGATTTTGATCTCCGGTTCGATCTCCAATTTGAACTCCGATCTTGTGACGATCGGATAAACGATCTACACCCCATTTGTACGGAATCCGTCAGAATGATCCAAAGGCCAAGATTTCTCCACCTGTCTCTACCACCGACTTACTTTTGTACGAATTCTGGTACAATCCTGTACGGTGCAACTCGGGGTTACTCAACCGAATTTAAGGAACAGTGCAACTATAAAATACCCCCAACATTCAAGAAAATGAGGGGGGATGGACACCGGACCTCTAGATCGGAACTCATCTTAGTTTGTTCCAGCTCATCCATCTTGGAGTATAATTGGTGATCAACTTTGCCCATGCACATCATCCTTGAGTGATTGATCGGTTCCCACAATAAATTAGAATTCCTAGCTTGTAATATGATTCTAACCTGATTTAAACTTGTATTGATTAGCTTGTTTTGTACACATAATGTGGCGCCCCGCTTCCCGGGTCGGGTCCTATTTGGCCCATCCTCGAGTTCGGGATCGCCCGGTGCGGGATAACCCATCAGAGTTGCTGATTTTTTTTTTTTTTTTGAACACATGATGACATAATTAAAGCATGAGATAAATCCAAATTAAAAATTCAAAAGGCCAACTAGCTCCGTTATATACGGAGAAGGACAAATTTACGGTTATACGGGTAACCCCGCAAGCCTACGGAATACAAACACAATATTCAAAATACATCATTCGTCATTAGAACAAGACGACAACAAAAGAAGCAAAATAGCTAAAGCATGTAAAACAAAAGGGAGGACAATCCCTCAACAACCGACTGGATCCTGGAAACTGACACAACGACTCAACCATCAACCCGAGACTCCTGAATCTGAAAAGATTGATAAAAGGAACGCGTAAGTTGATCGTCCAACTTAGTGAGGTTGTGGTGCATTGTGTGTGTGACACATGGATGCTACATAATATATATCGTGAGCATATATGACATATAAAAAATCAAAGCATAGAGTTCAAATAACCAAGAGTTGCTGATGCCGACCTCCACTTACCCTCCATCCTTATTTTGATGTTCATCCAAACACACCGAGTAAGGAGCGACCTTACTATCTGAAGTGAATCGACATGTCTTTGCCAAAGTTCGTCCTTATTCCCCAAGTGTTCCTCCCCACTTGGATTGTAAGGACAGGCCTACGGGTAACCGTGACAATCCTGCCGGCCCTTGCCGGCCAGGTTGTCATCGGGTCCATATACCAAACAAATAGGGCCCACACAAAATCGGAAACAAACGGAAACATAACATATCAAACAGATATAACATTTTACCAACAATAACAATTCACCGAAAGCAATTTAGATGTATGGCTAGGTGAACATATTCGCAACTAAGTAGATCTAGATTTGGGTGTAGCATGTATTAGGGTAATTATGTTGATGTGCTAAGTGATTCATACAAGTCAACCTATTTGCAATATATACAAGGAGAGTAACATAGCACATGTTCGGGTTATTCATAGCTAATGTACATGCTTAGACTCGACCTACTAGCATATCAGACTGATACACAAATGAACACACAACGCTCACATGTGCTGCCTACGGTTCTTGAAAGTTTATCGGTAGAACGACGATTCCAGATCCTGTACATATTTACGTAGCGTTTAAAAATCTAAACACGAACAAAAACTTATGAACGACTAAGGAACACTTTAGTCGCACATATAGTGGTATCATGGTCGAAACGAGACCATGATCAAATTTGAACTAATTAGTCCGGCTTGGGGCTTCCTTAGGTTACGTGGTATGGTAAGCCACAAATAAGGATTTATAAAAACCCGAGAAAGTTCTTTAATAATTCAATAAATATTTTACTTAATTTTAACAAACAAATTTAGATGTTATTTTCTTTAGGTTTAGATTTCATTTTAAAATTTTCAAACATCTTTGAATTCTTTAATTATTTTAAAATAGGTATACATTTAATTCCAATAAATCAAAGTTTATTTTTGAATTATTTATTTTTCAAATTTTAAAAACTTTATTTATTTACTAATTTTATTTTTGAATTAATTAAATTCAGAAAAATATTTAATCAAAAATATTTTATTTTATTTTCAAATTATTTATTTTCCGAAAAATTATTATTAGAAATTATTTTATTTTCCCAAATTATGAATTATTTTTTGATTAAGAATCCAACTTTGCTTGACATTATTCTCTTTTTGAAAATTATTATTTTTCATGATCTTATATGGAAAATAATTTATTATTATTTAACACTTTTATTTATTTTAAAAAAATTTAATTAGATTTCGGAAAATTCTTTTATTTTAAATAATCCTCTATTGTTTTTTTTTTCAAAATTATTTAAGTAATATATTTATTTTCGAAAATATATTTAATATTTAAATTAAATAAACATTTTATTTTTGGAAAAAAATGGGTTTATTATTTATATTTCAGAAAATAATTATTTAAAATTATTTAGTATTATTTTCGAAATTATTTATTTCTTTTTCAAAATTTAATGTTAAATAATTATTAATTTAAATTTTTTTTTAATTACAAATTTTATTTTCAGAATTCATTTATAAATTTCAAAATTATTCTTACGTTTGTTTAATTTTATTTTCAGAATTTAATAATTAAAAGGAGTTTTTAAACAATTTTATGTTATGCAAATAATTCTTCTATTTTCAAAAGTATTTAATATTTTTCAGAATATATACTTAAAAATTATTTCTACAATTTTCAGATTTATGTTATTATGTAATATGTATTTTACCAAAATTATTTATTATGTATTATTATTATATTTCAAAACTAATATATCCAATTATTAATTGTTTTTTTTTTTTTAAAGAGATGTGGACTGGCCCTTTGGGCCAGCCCACAAACAGGCCCTAGTGGCCTGTTGCACAAAATTGGGTCTGTTGCACAAGCAACAGACCCGGCCGCAACCGGGCCGCTGCACAGCGGTCGGAGTTTGCTGCCGGAGGTGGGGTGGCTCCGGCCACCTTACCAAAAATGCATAAATACACCCCCTATTTTCCAAATTTACAGAAATAGCCCCAAACAAATAATAAAACTTTTTAACACCAAAAAAAATTTCACAAATTTCAATTCTTTCACAAAAATCTTATAGATCTATATTATGACATATTCTTTTAAAATCTTACACAAGTAATCTTTGAGAATAACATACCTTTTGTTCGAAAATTTTAAAATATTATTTCATGGAGAAAACATAGATTTATAAAAGCCTCAACAAAATCAACTATCAAATTACATATAAATATAAAAATATTTTTAAACACAAATTACAATCATCAATAAATCTGAAAATTAAAGTTATTATATAAACTAAAGTTTTATAAAGTGTTTCAAAATCATTTTCATTAACATAGGACTTAGGGTTTTCTAACAAAAATAAAACTACACTTATAAGAGAGTTTTGAGGATACCCACTCCTTGCAAGAGGTTCCGGTGGCGGGTGGATGCTGGTCCGGCGACGGTGGCATGGCAGCGATAGTGGGGTCCGATGGCGGTGCTACGGCAGCGGGTTGGTGGTCCTCCGGCGGCTTCACGGCAGTGGTGGTGGCCTCTACTCTCCCTTCACTCCTCCACTTTCTAACTTCTTTATTTTTTATTTTTGTACACTAACTATCCTCCTCTCTCACTCTATAATCCTAACTTCAAATATGGATATTAAGGTGCAAATGGGTGAAGAGAAATCTGAAAATGAGAAGAAAGGTGTTTATATACACCTTGGGAAAATAGGAAGACATAGTTAGTCTTCAAAAACCAACCAATGCATGTCCACCTTGGGTAGAGAAGTGTCTCTACCCAAGGGGCATACTTGGCCACCCTAGGAAGCTATAAAGGCTCTCCTATCAGCTGAAATCAAGTAAGGGCGGAATTTGCACTTTGCCCCCTGAAGTTTCGGTAAAATGCATTTTTACCCCAAAAATTATTTATTTTGCACAATTAAGTCCAAATATATTTCAAAAAAGGTATACTATTATTTTAAAGTATTTTTGTGTTTATAAATCATTTTAAAGTTAATAAGAACATAGGAGATAATTTAATTGTACATTTTTAACACAAAGTAGAACTTAATTTTGAAAAATAAGATATAACACATAAAAATTGGATTAAAAATTTAATAAAATACAATTGAAAATCCCTGAAATTTACGGGGCGTTACACATAATATATACGATGTTTACCCAAATCATTAATTGAGGTTATTGGACCACTTTATAAAATAAAAACTCACAGGTCTTGACAAAGAAAAAAAATAAACAGATCATGACATTTTGCTATTGGATAAAGATAATAAAGTTAAATTAGAAATGTATATCTTAAGAACTAATGGCAATTTATCCCTTTAATATTCATAATATTCAATTTACCTCCTTCTGATTTAAAAAAGAGCATTTTACCCTCCTTAAATCTCATAAAAGTTTCACACCGCATCCCTGATATTTTTATAAGTGGCACACCCCCTGCTATGATAATGTAGCAGTTTACCCGCCCGTGTTATGCTAATGTGGAAGTTTACCCTGCTGTATTATAATAAATGTGGCAATTTATCCCCTATATTACACAAAAACTTTTCATAGTCACTCTCAATTTCGGAAAGTGAGTTCCATTCGAGGTGTCAGTTTAACCCGTGTTATGATAAATGTAATCCCCTATGTAACACAAACATTTTTCATACCACTCTCAATTTCGAAAAGTGAGTTACACTCTTCGACTGAAGGAGGTAAATAATTTTTTTTAAATTTTACAGGGAGGTTCAAATGTTCGTTTTCAATCCATGAGGGAATAAATTGAACATTATTCACTTTACAAGGAAGTAAATTGGCATTAACTCTATATCTTTACCCTAACAGCAACACATGAAAGCAAAAGTATCACGTAAATAAATCCTATAATATTTTGCTAATTTAGTCTTTAACGATATCTCGTATTAGATGCGACACAAATTTATATTTCGAGCCTAATTTTAGCTAAGTCCAGGTCCTACAAAACTACACAAGAGTTGATAATATAGACTGGAAAGTGGGTATTTTATCTATCTTTATTACACTATTGTTTCCTTAGTTGTTAAAAAAAAATGCAAATGCAAGAACATAACTTAATTGTCCAATACCCTCTTCTGAGTCTGCTGCCTCATAACAGTTCACGAAGGTAAAACTTAGAGTTTCATCAGTCATATTCTATATATACTGCTTTGCTAAGTTAATTAGCTAATGAAATGACCAAAATGGTAAAGTTATCCCTATCTTGTGGTAAAATTAAATTGCACACTTAACTCGAAAGATGATCGAAATTTCAGTGGCCTTCATAAATTGGTGAGAATTAATTATAAGTCTGCCCTGAAATTTCTCAACATTATTGCAAAACTGCCACAAAGTTATTTGAAATTGTTGAAAAGCTCTAGAGTAACTTAAAGTTGCAATCGAACTCAAAAGATGGTCAAAATTGGAGAGGGAACCCATAAGTAAGTCGATATTATAGAATTTGGGAAATGGCGCAAAACTTTCAAATATGTCTCCATCAACTATGAGAACACATAAATGAAGTAGGTAAAATTTTTACGATATTGTCTTTCAATTAAAATTCAATACTATTTGTTTACTAATACATGCAGCGAAGTAAAAATTGCATCAACAAAAGAGACTTCTCACGGCGGAGAGGAGAACCCGCATATAGGGGAAGTACCGCGCCAATGAGCTAAATCTACATTGTGAAATATTTCTCACTGCGAAATAACGCTATAGAATTTAATAAGCAGATTTTATTTTTATGATGTGTATTATAAAAAAAAAAGGACAAATAATTCAATCACGAATTTCGTCTTTGCCCCTTAACACTTTTACGCCACATCATATGTAGCATTCGTTACAGGAGATTCGGTGTGCGCCCCTACATTTTTGCTTCTTTTCATATCTTAAAGGAAGATTTTTCTTTTAAAAAAAATAGAATTTCTTTTCTCAAAATTACCAATATCTAAATCATTATTTTGAAGTACGTAAAAGTAAAGGTGTTCAATATTTTTTTTTAACCTTTAAATTTCACTCAGAAAGTGGAAGAAACAAGAAATAAGGGACGGATGGAGTATATATCAAACATTTAACATTAATTGACATTGTCAAAATTTTGGTTAAATCACACTAATCATCCCTCAAGTTTATAGTTATTTGTGATTTTGTCCCTCATAAATAAAGTATTACAATTCCGTCCCTTATACAAGATATATATTATATTGATCACTTTTTAAACAAATTTCTGGTAAAAACATACCACATTTCAGGCCAATCCCTTCTTGTGACATAAGTTGAAAATAAAGAAGCACAAAAGAAGACAAGGAAATGCAGTGTTTTGCCGGAAAAAGTGGTATGTTTTTTGACGAAAATTGGCCTGAAAATTGATCGGTGTAACACATACTTTATAAGAAAGACAAAAGTGTAACACTATATTTATGAGGGACTAAAACATAAACAAATTTAAACCTGAGGGACTATTAGTATAATTTAGCCTAAAATTTAGTCGAAAATTTGAGGGACTATTAGTGTAATTTAGTCAAAAATTTGTATATCATTTTGTCTGTTATTTTTGTTACACGCAGTGACGGGAATCTCATAAAACTAGATAAAGATTCGAATCCACAAGTGGCCAAGTGGTGGAATATTCACGATTTTCTCTTCGGTATTTGTGAAAGCTTGTGAAGCTGTTTCTACCTACACTCTACTTGTCACAAGATAACAAATTAGCCAGCTATTTCTCACAATTTCCCACAAAAATTTCATTGCTTAGTAAAACGAACAAGTTTGAAACTTTGTTTGCTCCAACATTGTTCTCTTGTAGTAATTGCTCTTCAGAAGTCTTATGCATTGAATGTGAAAGTACAACTAGGTTACTTAAATATTGCTCCATCAGAAGTCTTATCCATTGTAACCAAAAAAAAAAAAATAGTCTTATTCATTGTAACCTAAAAAAAAAAAAAGTATTATGCATTGAATGTGAAAGTACAGCTAGTTAAATAGGGAATATTTTTTGTTTAAATTGGTTTTGGTTCGAACCCATTCAACCATAAATCAAGTACTATATAGTTTTTTTTTAATCTACTAAACTGTATATGTACAGTTTCGAATCGAAGAGTACGCTGAGTATAAGTCCTCCGATTCCCAGTATGGTGTCTCCAGTGTATTCGAACTTGAGTTTTGCCTCTGAGAATCGCAAGTCACTATCACTTGGCTCAATCACTTTGGGTTAACATAATTGTTTTTTGATTGGTTGAGTGTTATCCAATACATTGCACTTGCCATGTATAATGTTGTAGGCTCAGCTAAATCCGGTTTGGACAATAATTACTCCTTGAATAGTTAATAGGTTAATTTCAATTTTTTTCTACTTAAAATACAATTGTTCATGTATACAGAGGTTCGTAAAAAGCTTTTACCCCAACTCTGAAATTACAAAATTTATTCCAATAGATTTAATAATTACTAAATATTTATCGTGATCATTGCTATTAAATTTTCCTAAGTTTCTTTTTATTAGGCGATTTTTTTATTCATTTTTTCTGTATATTCTGATATTAAAAAAATCAACAAAATGAAATTTTCTTTAAAAAATTAATTTTTGAATAAAAAATTTAAAATATTTATCTACATAAAAGTAATGTTTCATGATGATAAAAGAGAGATATATTGGCTTATGAATTTCATGCTAAAGTAGAATTCATGTGATTATGATGTGAATGTGAAATATTTTTTAATCAAAGAATATGAAATATATAAAAAGGCAAAAAGATAAAAAGTTTTGTTCACTCGAAACATAGGATGTCATTTTCTTACTTTTCAAGTCTCAAATCCGATCTTAAATATAGCATGATTTTTTTTTTTTTTAATCAGTACTATATGTACTTGTTATATTATCATTATAAGGAGATGGTCTTATCTTGAAAATCCGTAACTTCTGTGCATGTTGGCCTAAGTAGAAGTTTTAATTTTTCCCCGTGGTTCCAATTTCGTTGCTCACAACCTAATTTTGTGGGCCTTTGATTCGGATTGGGCATGTACGATCCCTTTTAATTTAATTCCTTGTAATATTTTTTGTGATGGTGGTTACTCCATATTTGATTTAATTGAACCCTTTGTATGATGTTTGGTTTTTAATGAAGTATTGAATTATTTAAAAAAAAAAAAAAGAAACACCTTAAATAATATATTTGGATTGTAGTTATTCTATAAAAAAAAAGTACTAGTTGTTATAAACCTCCAATCAACCTTCTAAATATAGTATTCGTTTTGTTCTTTTCTCAACCAGACGAAAATGATGTTGTACGAGTAATAGTTAGTGATGCATTTTGTTTGACTTTATGTGTCTTTTACTTTGTGTACTAGCATTTGAATATTTAGAGTTCAATGTATAAATGTTGATTTGGTTTTATTTGATTTTGATTTTAAGAAATTAGCATGAGTGATTTTATCGAATCGATGTAGATTTGGTATTATTTGATATGATTTTAAGGAATTAGCATAAATGGTTTTATTGAATCTTTTGAGTTTATTGAGTATAAGGTTATAAGCAACTTTTAATAATTGAGTATTCAAGATTTTTAGTTTAAAGATAATTGAAAAGGTTATAAAAGACTTCTCCCGTTTTAGTTTGTTATTTTAATTTATATTTAGAGTTTAAGAAAAAAGATATTATGGACACATTAAATTAAGTAGTTGCGGCCAAATTTTATGCTAGTTACATGTGCCACGTAGCGCGGAATCCCTATCCCGCACATGCGGGCAATTATTTATGTCCGCATGGTAGAAGCCCCTGTACTTGTTATATTATCATTATAAGGAGATGGTCTTATCTTGAAAATCCGTAACTTCTGTGCATGTTGGCCTAAGTAGAAGTTTTAATTTTTCCCCGTGGTTCCAATTTCGTTGCTCACAACCTAATTTCGTGGGCTTTTGATTCGGATTGGGCATGTACGATCCCTTTTAATTTAATTCCTTGTAATATTTTTTGTGATGGTGGTTACTCCATATTTGATTTAATTGAACCCTTTGTATGATGTTTGGTTTTTAATGAAGTATTGAATTATTTAAAAAAAAAAAAAGAAACACCTTAAATAATATATTTGGATTGTAGTTATTCTATAAAAAAAAAGTACTAGTTGTTATAAACCTCCAATCAACCTTCTAAATATAGTATTCGTTTTGTTCTTTTCTCAACCAGACGAAAATGATGTTGTACGAGTAATAGTTAGTGATGCATTTTGTTTGACTTTATGTGTCTTTTACTTTGTGTACTAGCATTTGAATATTTAGAGTTCAATGTATAAATGTTGATTTGGTTTTATTTGATTTTGATTTTAAGAAATTAGCATGAGTGATTTTATCGAATCGATGTAGATTTGGTATTATTTGATATGATTTTAAGGAATTAGCATAAATGGTTTTATTGAATCTTTTGAGTTTATTGAGTATAAGGTTATAAGCAACTTTTAATAATTGAGTATTCAAGATTTTTAGTTTAAAGATAATTGAAAAGGTTATAAAAGACTTCTCCCGTTTTAGTTTGTTATTTTAATTTATATTTAGAGTTTAAGAAAAAAGATATTATGGACACATTAAATTAAGTAGTTGCGGCCAAATTTTATGCTAGTTACATGTGCCACGTAGCGCGGAATCCCTATCCCGCACATGCGGGCAATTATTTATGTCCGCATGGTAGAAGCCCCGTAAAAAGGTACTAGTTATAAACATCGAATCAACCTTCTAATATAGTATAATTATCAAAAAAAAAAACCTTCTAATATAGTATTTCTTTTATTCTTTTTCTCAACGAGGCGGCGATGATGTTGTACGAGTAATAAATTGTGATGCATTTTGTTTGACTTTATGTGTCTTTTACTCTGCATGTGTACTAGCAACTGAATATTTAGAGTTGATATGTGTGGATTTTTGTTTGTTTTATAATTGATATGTATGGTTGTTGGTTTTGTATTATTTGATTTTGATTTTAAGAAATTAGAATGAGTGACTTTATCGAATCTTTTGAAACACATGCAATTTGGAATTTTGGATGGGGTTTAGATATGAGGTTTTGTGAATACAAAAATTGAACTAAAAATATTGAAATTTTGGAAAATAATAGGTGATTGGAGTTGAGTCAAATACCATGTAGACGGGGACGGATCCAGAAATAAAGTATTCGGGAGGGGGAGAGGGGTGTGAACTTAGGGAAAAATGTACGATACTATCATGTGCTATGCGAAACCTGCACCAAACTATCCTGTGAATTTTTTTTTTTTTTTTTGCACCAAACTCCCTTGTACTTTCAAAAATCCTGCATAAAATAACCAATTTCCGTTAGTTATTAACACCGTTAATTTTTAAATAAACTTTGTAAATTACCGCTAGATATATTTAAATATACAAGGGAGTTTTGTTTAAATGTTCAAAAGTACAAGCAAGTTTTATGCAAACATTAAAAGTTAGAAGAGAGTTTTGAGCAAATGTTCAAAAGTACAATGAAGGTTTCGCAAACATTCAAACGTATAAGGGAGTTTTACGCAAACAAAACTATGCAAAAAGTAACGGTGTTAGTAACTAACGAAGATTGAGTGTTTTAAGCAGGGTTTTTGAAAGTACAAGGGAGATTGGTGCAAAAAAAAAATCACAGGGTGGTTTTGGAGGCAAATTTTGCATAATACAGGGTAGTATCATGCATTTTTTCCGTGAACTTAACTACCATTAATTTTTTTTTTTTATAGTGATATTCAAATTCGCTTGTTTACATAATCTAGAAAAATTAAAAATACCATAAGATGAATTAGCAATAATAAAATATGTTCGAATTCGAAATGAAAAAAAAAAATTGTTTATCCAATTCGTGGCACTTTATGAAGATTATTTTGATGTGATGAAAGATTAAGGTGAAGCAACCTCCTAAACACAATTTGAAATATTGGAATTTGAGGTTCAAGATTTTCTAACATTCTTTGTTTTACAAAACGATAGTTGATTTTCTCATAATTTTGGTTTTATATAATTAATAATTCACCATCTGATGTATAAAAAATAAAAGAAAACTTAAGAAATAATAAATAAGTTGTCGATGAGGCCTTAGTCAAGTGGTTAAGGATGATGTTTCATGACCAAAAGATCTTGGGTTCAACTTCTACTAATATGGGTATTTCCTTTAGTTTAATACTAACATTTTCTCTAGTTTAATACCAGCATATGTAATTAGTTTGTGTTGATACCAATATAATAGATTTGATTTGATAAAGTATTTGATGTAACGATGTATTAACCATCTAAAAAACCAAATAAGCTAGTACCAATGCATTATTAAATTATTTATAATTTAGACAGTGAACAACCTATTACAACGAGTTAGATTAATTTTATAATTGGACTATTTATATATATATATACATATATATATATATATATATATATATACACTATTTACTAACAGATAGCTTGCAATACTAACTTATATAGGAGTAATTATCAAAGAAAAAAAAACTTTTAATATGAGTTATATATATATATACACACATATAGAGCATAAACACAGTTTAAAATCCTTGGGGGCTCTTGCCCCCACAAAACCAAGCTAAATCCGTCCCTGAATGTAGAGAAAAAAAATAGGTGTTGGTCCCAACTGGTCAGATGAGGTTTCGGGGGGGGGGGGGGGGGGGGGGAGGGGAGGGGGGTGTGAGCGGGGTGAATAGTCCTCTGTACCTTTTAAAAATTTTCTTCTGACTTTGTATAAGCAGTGTAAGCTTATCGTTCGAATTAGACTACTCATTTGATTTAGCACTTAGCTTATTCAACACAAGTTGACCACTCGTCTTATTTACTTATCTGTTAAGATAAACTCAGAGTTTTAAACTTGTATGCAGCGGATTTGAAAGTGTATGCTTTTCAAACAAGTTTAACTTTAAAGGTTTTACCCCGGTTTTGTAAATTCCTCTTTTAAAAGCTTTATCTTTTAAGACGTTTGTTTAGTTTTGAAATATGCAAGTTTAAAAGCAAGTAATCAAACACAGGAATTTTTATAGTGGTTATAAAGACAAGAAGTCTCTTAGTCCACTCTTCTAAATCACGAAGATTTAGGTTCCACTAGAAACACTAAGTAATTAGTACACTACTTGTGCTTTTACAACAAATGATAAAGCCACAAGCTCACAATAGGAGATCACAAAGAAAATCTATTCTCTGAAGTAATATCACTCACTAAGATGAATATCTACTTCTCACAATACTCAATTTTTACAGAAATAACTCAGATTTGTAAGTATGATCTTTTTCTTCAACTTGCTTCGTCAACAGATGACTCGGCTGATAGGGATTTGTTCTTGAGTTTTTAAGACTTAGAAAATTTGCTCGATGAATTCTCTCTCAGTTGTTGTGTTATCTCTAACCCTTGAATGTAGATGTATTTATACTCGCAGTTTGAATTCTGCCTGTTGAAGTGAGACATATTTCAGATCTTCCTCGAGTTCTAATCCTTAACCTTAAACGACTCCCTGCAACTGATCACTGTACAGTCTGTTTTACGGATCTGTCAGTCGCATTAAATGCACCATGTTAATACGAGGTTTATGAGTTAACTCCTTCAATCATTTGTCATTAATACCTTTCTCAGACATCCTTTATTACTCCAAGTGCATTTATAATCGTTGGAATGACTTATGATCTCTTTTCACTCTGCTGATTCAAACCGAACTCATCTGATTTAACTCTACTGAAATCCACCCGTCTGATTCCGAACTCAGCTTAAGATCACTAGTCTTCCAAACCAAAATTCAATCTTCTGATTTTACTTGTCTTCTCGATTGAACTATTTTAGAGGTTTGCTAAGCTTCCATTACTTTTCTGAATGGATCAAGCTGTTCTTCAACAGAATCCTTAGAAGCAACAATCTCTTTATCTTCCTTTGCCGCATCCTTGGGTTCTTCTTTTTCAAAGTCAGCTTCTTCAACATCACTAGCAGCCTTAGTTTCATCAGCAGGCTTATCAGCAGCCTCTTCAGTAACTTCAACTTCCTCCTTTTCAACAGATAACTATTTCCCCTTTTTGTCATCATCATCAGGGTTGAGTTCTTTAATTTGTGCAGGTGGAATGTTTAAGGCTTCACAAAGCTTTCTGATGTTTAGATCCATTGCTTTAAGCAGATTCCCTTGTTGTCTCTGTGTAGCAGATAACACTTCAGCTTGATTATTAAACTAATCCATGTTTTGATGAAGGGTAGTGATTTCTTCACCAACTTGAATTGAGGATTGAAGTGTCTTATCAGTGCCTTCACAGAATGCTTGGTTTAGATTTTCAGTCATCTGATTTTGAAAAGCATTTGAGTTATCAGCTTGGTTGAGATCAGGTAGTATGATGGGTACATATTCTTCTTTTCTTTCTACAGTTAATTTCTGAATATCAGCAGATAAATCTTGAATAGTGCTTTGATTCTTTTCAGAACATTGAG
>JAYDYQ010001597.1:0-21690 GCA_034814905.1 Penstemon davidsonii
AGGCCCAAAGAGTTTGACACACAGTACTTCAAAATGAAAAAGGGAAAAGAAATAGAAAAAAGGGGTGTGAAAAAGGAAAGTTAAAAGACAGTAGAAAACGGGCAGAGTACACAAGCAAAAATAAAAATTAAATCCGAAGAAACGGCTATGGCTTCTGAGAAAGAGGCTGCTCTTGCTGCCGCCCCCTCTGATTCTCCCACCATGTTACCATCTCTCTCTCTCTCTCTGTCTCTCTCTGTGTGTGTGTATATGTGTTTTGTTCAATATTTATTCAATTGATTTTTGATAATTTGCAGATTTGACAAAATTATCAACAAGGAGATACCAGCCAACATCGTTTTCGAGGATGACAAGGTTTTTTAATTTTTCTGCACAATTTTGTGATTTTACTGCAATTATATTAGTAATTTTTGAAGTGAAAGTTGAGGGATTTGTTAGTTGAATGGATTTATGTGTTTCTCTTTATGAAGGAAAATTAGGGATTAGAAAAAATACTTGTACATATGAAAAGTTTCGTTATTTCTTTTTATTTTCTTCAAGATGGTCTCTTTCTTTTCTCTTTTTGGTTGACCTAATTAAAATGAAATTGCTAACTCATCTTTGTTCCATTTACGCCTTTTTTTTAATATTTGAATGAATCAATGCTAATAATACTATGATGCATTTTGTGCCAGGTTTTAGCTTTCAGGGACATAGCTCCCCAAGCACCCACACATATCGTGCTTATTCCCAAAGTAAAGGATGGTTTAACTGGAATTTCAAAGGTATTTTCCTGCTGCCTTTTGCATACCCTTGAAGCCAATTTCATTGCTCTGTTGGTTCCACCATCATGTGGAATTAAATTGTAGTTGTTTAGATTATGATACCGTGGTTTGCTTACTATGTTTGTTTGTCTTGACCATGTTCTAAGAAATTTGTTCTAGATTTATTGGCAGAACTAGTGCATGCAATATGCAGTCTCACTTGAAAGGGTATTAGATATAGTTAGATTGATTGTGTTCCCAATAAAATTGGTGATAAGTTTGATGTGTGCAGTTTCATTTAAGATGCAAAAGAATGGAGAAACTGTCAAGATTAGCCTACTAAACGATTCGATCTATCACCTATGTTATTTCTACTTGGAAGAAATCCATACTTGTTGCACTAAGTCATTGTTCAGTCATCCAACATGCTTCTATCTAAGTGATTTCATAACATATGGAATGGATATGTATGGGGTCGCAAGAGGGTCGAGCTCCGGTCAGAGTTGTCGACGGGACGCTGCTATTGCCTTGGTCCCTCATGAGTGAATTTCCTTTCCGACGGGGAATCGCTCATCCCTTGCTTGGTTCTGGTCAGTCCGCTACCGAGCTTTCACTTTCAAATCAATCAACCCCGTGCTTTAGATCAGCTAATTGGGAATCTGAATCTGGATCTTTCCCAGAAATTGGGATCGCCCACTCATCTTGAGTATCTCACTTGGTCTGGTCTGGCCTGACTGATGAAAGATCTCGTTTTTATGACCATCTTTCTTAAGCCAAAAGAGGAGCTCTCATAGGGATCGTATTGTGGCGAAAAGGTTTCCGGTTAGGTAATCTACATTGCATTTTTTATTACGCCAAAATACCCAAAATACCTCTGTACTTATCCAAAAACTTTCATGTCTCAATTCTCGTCCACCCAAAATTATGTGGGACAAGAAGGTGAACTTGTTTTACATCAAGGATTAGGCATCTGGCTTGAAGAGGGATTTTTATCCGGGGGCTGCTATTTATCTCAGTTCCTACCTCAAATACTATTGCAGGAACCAAACATCTAGTGAATTCAGATAACAATATTGTCTGGGCTTATTTTTGAAACCGTATGTGTCCTGTCAATTAGATGTTTCTTTGATAACTATCTCAGTTAAAATATCAGTTGCGCTCTGAAGTATATATATTTATGTGCAGGTTTTTAGTTGAGTAGATTATTTATAGTACTATAAGATTTTTATATGTTATTTTCTTTGTATATCAACATACAAACAGGAACAGCCTAACTTAATTTCTCTAACGGTTATAATATTTTTGTGATGATTTACGGTATGTCCTTTAGGCTGAGGAGAAGCACTTTGAGATTCTTGGTCGTCTTCTTTACACTGCAAAGCTTGTTGCTAAACAAGAAGGCCTCGAGGATGGGTTCAGGCTCGTGATCAACGATGGGCCTAAAGGATGTATGTACCCATTATTTAGTTACCTACCATATATGCATTCTTTCATATTTTATCTTATTTTGATTTTATCTTGAAATCGATATCGTGTGGCATGGCAGGTCAATCTGTATATCACCTTCATGTTCACCTGCTCGGAGGACGTCAGATGAACTGGCCACCTGGCTAATTGATTAAGCTTGAGTTATAATAATGGATGTAAACTTTCAAAATTTTCACTCTTTATACTTCACTGAAGTTTGTACTTTACATTATGAATAACCAAACTAAAATGACCAAATGCAATAAAGGTGCTTACAAAATTCATTCATTTCTTATTCAAATTTAATTCAATTGCGCAACTATAATGTTTATCATTAAAGTTATGTACTAGATAGCATTAAATTAGAGTATGAGAACATTAAATGAAATTTTGCAGATTGAGACGAGTATGAAGTTAGTGCATGCCTAATCTATAATTATAACCAGTAATTATTGTAATTGTCTTTTTTTATATGTCATACAATTCATGATAAGTATGTAGTTAAAATTCGCTTTATCTGTAACAATTAATAGTCTTAGCCAGGCGAATATTGTTATAAAAACCCTGTACCCACCAATATATGGGCATCAATTACCAAATAATCAACTATAAGTTCTCGTTATTCCTCTTTTGGGGTTTGTTTATTTTCTCTCTTCATATATATTACTAGTTTGACTGTTAGTATTGTCACATCTTGGATCATTTGACCTCTTTTGATAATTATATCATATGATATTTTAATTTATACAAATCAATCAATATATTTAGGGCTATTTGTGACGGATTCTACAGCGGAACTATGCAGAGCTACAACAAAGTGCTCTATCGAAGATTGTCCCAAAAACTGCCCTGAAATTTGTGGTCCTCATGAGAAATATGAATGTAGCGCAGGTGATATTTGTTCTTGTTTGTGGGAATGCGACAGTTCGGGTGATGAAGCTCAACCACCATCACCACTACAACTGTCGATGAAGTTTAAATGTGGAGGCATGCAATAAATTACTATGCCTTTGGAATGCAATTTGCAATTTATTTATCCATAAATATTTCTTCTTAGTACAAGATATAAAAGGTTGCTTCATATATGAATAACTTATTTTAGTGTATTAATTATTGATCAGTAGTTAATCCTTCATCATCTAATTAATATCCCGGTCAACTTTTGTTGTTATAATTTAAAAAAAAAAATACTAAAAGGCTAAAAGGACGAGAAAAAGGTCACCATTTATTGGTTCATTGGTAATTTTTTTTTTTTGAAGGGTTTAATCTCTTTCGAGGAGTGTCGGACACATAAAATGAAAACCTCTTCCAACATGATTCGAACCTGAGTCTGCTACTTTGTAGTGACTAGTTTCTTTCACTAGACCAATCATCTGTTAGTGGTAATTTAATACTATATAACATGAATGGTAAGGCCGATACACTTCTCTCCGCACCAAGTTTTCTGCAAAATATATTTTTCTATGGTTATCAGTATATATATTTAATTAAGCAAAGTATAAAACTTAAAACTCCATCTTTTGGAAAAATGATTTTAGATTAAATGAAAAAGAAAAAAGACAAAATAGTTTATAATAAGTCAATTGACATGAATTTTGTTTTTGTGTGGAAAGTATTTCCTAAAGCAAAATTATCCAATTAATAAAAACACACATTGAATATAGGGATTATTAATTACCTAGACCTCCATTGATGTTTCCTGTAATTACAAAAACCTGGGTTCAATAATTACCGACACCTCTCATGCCAGTAATTTTTTTTTTTTGATAACCCAGGTGTCCAAGCTTACACCAGACATGCATAAAATTATATTTTGTACATTGTCCTTTATCTAAATTACAAAAGGATAAACTTTAAAATACTAAATGGATTAAACTTAATTTAATAACGTTATATATAACATTGATTATTAACTTGGAAATATAACAAAATCTTAGGCACCAACCTATGAATTAAAATATGATTTAGATTAATTTCATACACTTCTCGACCTTCATGGTGTATCGAGAAAAAGTGACTTAAAAAATGAATGGCTACTATTAAAGATAAGGCTTATATTAATTCTATTCTCATACCGTGTAAGGTGACTTTAAAGATTAATGGCTAATATATGCATGTATTTATATTTTAGTATTGTACCTATCTTGGGCTAGCGCCTAGCTTAATTCATAAGCGTACACAAATGTGACTTTAGAGATGGTTTTTTTACCTATCTTGGGTATTGTCATCTATCAAGTTGCATATTACTTCATGACCCAAAAAAAAATGCATATTACTAGAACTTTTATATTTTTAGAGTTAATGACAATTTACTTTCATAAGTGAGCAGATCTCTTATAAAAGTGTCACACTATCTTCTTTGTATTTTAAACTTAAAAAAATACAAATTGACAAAACTATCCCTCTTATATATTATGTTTTGGTCTAATCAACTTAAAAATGTGCCCCCCCACCCCCACCCTTCATTATAAATGTGACACTTTATCCCACTGTGTAATGAAAAATATAGCATTTTACTCCCCTGTGTTATAATAAATGTGACACTTTAATCCTCGGTTTTATGTTTTATGATCAATGTGACACTTTACCCCTTATGTTATGTGACACTTCACACCCCAGTACTTTTGTTTTTCCTACGCAACACTTTTCATATCCAGTCTTAATTTCGACGAGTGTGTTACACACTCTTAGTTGGAAGAAGGCAAATTGTCCTTTTTTCTGGGGGGAAGGAGAGTGCTTTTCAAATCGCAGGGGTTTAGTTGAATATATATCATAGGGGTAAATCCCCATTAACCCTATATTCTTGCACTCCAAAATCTGAAAGAGCATATAACTTTTGTTATTTGTATGAAAAACATTAGAATTATTTTAAAGAATATTTTAAACATAATTTGATATATATACACACACAATTATATTAGCGTATAAGTGTACATAAATTAATGGTCAAGTTTTTCTCCTCACTCATATTTTTATGCTTGTCCTCACTGTTTCTAATATCTTATACCTTAATTTATTTAACAAGGTTATATATAACGTCATTGATTATTATATGACGAAGACAAGAAAATGTTGGGCACCAAACCTATGAATTAAAAATATGATTTAGACTAATTTCATACACTTCTCGACCTTTATGGTGTATCGAGAAAAGTGACTTTAAAAATGAATGGCTACTATTAAGATAGGGCATATATTAATTCGATTCTCATCCCTGGTTAAATTAGGCGACTTTAAAGATTAATGGCTAATATTACCGATGAGGCATGCATTTATTCTTTACTAATCTTGGGCTTAATTATATGTAAGCCTACACAAATGTGACTAGTTTAGAGATGATTGGGTATTGTTATTTATCAAATTGCATATTATTGTATTAGATTTTACCTGGATGAGCCTAACTGCAGTCATATGACTTGGGTCTAACATATCTCAAAAGTTAGTTCAAGATATAAGAATTATCCTATGTATTATAAGATGTATTTAGTGTTGATATTTAATCCATTCAAGACATTTAGTCTCAACACATATCAGTCCCCAAAACATCGCTTGGAATTCTGTCATGCATATTATTGTGCAAAATCTGCTATATTCAATTGTTGTACTTTTTAGTGAAATGTTAAATACATCATTACATCAATCATTATATCATAAATCACTATCAAATTACATAAATTATTAAACTATTTACGCTAGTGGGACTCAAACCCAAAAGTCTTGATCTTGAGGCTTCGACTTTTGCTATTATGCTTCTGCCTCGTCATGACGTGATCATAGACTAATAAAAAACTCCACATTCCCGAGTAAATTGAGTCGTTTTGCTCGTAAAATTAAATTATGCGATAATGTATGTGTAAGTGTATGAGTACAAAACTCTTATCAGAATCTCGGTTGTTTCGTATGATCATAGGAAAAAAGGTTAATTATATTGGTCCAAGTAGTATTAATGAAGACATGCATTATTATTAGGAAGTTAGAATCCATAAGTGAAGGTTGTTACTGAGATTTAAATCATTTCGGAAAGAGTTCATGCACGTCGATCAGGAAATAACCGGGATTAACTTTTTTTAAAAGTTCAGTTATTTTTGGATTATTTCATGTGTGGTTTTTCAATAAAGCATGTATGTGGAGAACAATTTTGCAAAAATAATTAAGTTGTTCCAAGTTTTTGTCTTTTACACGCAAGAGGGAACAATTTTGCCAAAACGATTAATTAAGTTATAATATATATAATTAAACTGTTTTCTAGATATATTTTGTAAGTTTTGATTATTTAGGATGGTTATCATTTACTTTTTTATTTTTATTTTTAATTAATAAGTAAATAATTTTTGCATTATATATGTGTTCATGGGTTAGAATGATATTTTTTTTGTATTCAAGACCATACTTTACCGAAAACACAAGGTATGTATGTAAAATTAATATTAATTAATTAATTTTTTCTTTGGATTAATAGGAATATTAATTCATTGTTGTGAGAAACTTTATTTCATATTAAAAAGTAGCATCCTATCTTCCCGGGGTATAATTTCCAAATAGGGAGTTGACAAGTTTATCGGAATTGTTCAATGCTTTGATATATATACATAGATAAAAGATGAGTTTCTCAAATATTGCATGTTTAATTTCTACTTATTGAAAATGATATTGTTGAGTCGTTTAGCAAAGACTCGATAAGTGGCGATTTTTATGCAAAATAATCATCGGACAATTTGAAAATTTTGAAATGATTGCATTTCTTATTTTGAAATTTTGAAAAGACTTGAAATGATTATTTGGTAATTGATGCCCATTGTGGGTTCTGGGTTTTTATAATGATTTTGGCATGTGAAGATTGTTAAAGCTATTAATTGTTAACAATAAGAAAACAGCAAAATTTCGACGGAAAATTTTCGACGGAAAAAATCCGTCGAAAATAATTTCAACCGAATTATATTCGGTCGAAAAAATCTGTAGAAAAGAAAATATTAAAAACGAAAAAAATAAAAAGTTTCGACGGAAATAAAATTCCGTCGAAATATTTGAATTTTCGACGGATATTATTTCTGTCGAAATGTTAATAACAAAAAAAAAATAAAAAAAAATAAAAAACTTTCGACGGAAATTCAATTCCATCGAAATTTATTAAAATTTCGACGGAATTTAATCCGTTGAAATTTCCGATTTCGATGGAAAATTAATTCCGTCGAAATCCTTGGGTAATTTATCAACCCACAGCTGGATCGGAGGAGAAAGAATTTCGAGGAATTCCGTCGAAATCTCTGTTTGATTTATCAGCTTTAACTACATTCTTATCCTGAACTGTATGGTATGCATTATCAATAATTATTGGTTATTATTACAGATTAGGCATGCATTAACTTCAAACTCGTCTCGAGCTGCATATATATATATATATATATATAGTAATTAATTAGAATATTGTAAACATTATAGACCGATTGAATTAACTTTGAATTATAGGAATGAATGAGTTTTGTAAGCACCTTTGTTGCACTTGTCATTTAAGTTTGATTATTGATATATGCTTAGTATTCGATTATATGATTTGGTGGGACTATTGGCTTTATCAATATATCATTTTACAGTAATTGAAATTTAAAAACCGTATCCCTTACTTTCTTTTTAGGTGGGATAGAATATCTAGGCAAATTAAAATGAGGTCATTTATAGTTCCTTGAAAAAGAAACATAAACTCATTTCTATCCTATATATTCACATTTTTTTAACGCCCGTCGAAGAAAAAGTTAATCCTTTATATTAAAGATAGAGTAATAAGTAATTTATTTTTATATCATAAAACAAAATTGTCCATTAGATATATATTTTTATAAGGGATAAAATGTATAAAAAACCGCATGACAAGGGCTTAATTAATTAATAAAAAAATTTGCACCTTTTCCTTTTGTCACAATCCACGCAAATGGCAATGACTTGTTAAGAGATATCATGTAGATGTAGTGAAGCATTTCCAAGGTGTCAAACAATATTAAAAGTTGATTCGAGATTAGAGAAGAATAAATTAACAATACTGAGAATAGAAAATCATTGTAAAGCAAATTAAGACCAAGATATGAAGAAAACAACCAATTTGGTGAAGCATATATTCTTTATGAGAGAAATTCATCAGTATAAATAGGTTTCACTAAACCTGGCTAGCTATAACACAACCACTACTTAATTCTTTAAATTAAAAATAATTAAAATTAAAATGGGCAAGAAAATGGCTGTGCTTGTGGGATGCAACTATCCTACTTGGAACGATCTTGACAAGTTGGATGGATGCCATACCGATGTCCTGTTGATGCGTGAACTGCTGGTAAGTCACTTTTCCTTTTCTCGAAACCACATAGTGCTTATGACCGACAAGCCTGGAAGCCCGATCATGCCCACGCATGCTAATATTATGAAAGCCTTGAACAAAATGATTGATCAAGCTCATCCCCACGACATCCTCTTCTTCCACTTTTCCGGTCATGGAACGTTAGATGGACCTCATGAAAATGTGGAAGCAATTGTTCCTTCTGATGACAATCCTATAACCAGTAAGCATGCAAGCCACAATTAATTAATTACAAGCTAGATAACTATACATACATTTTTCATTATGAAAAATAATACTTCTATATGAATGAAATTATAAGTGATCTTACTCTTTATATGTATGTGTGTGTGTGTGTATTATTTTTCAGAGATGGATTTCAGGCATCTTGTTCATCGCCTGCCAAAAAATGCAACTTTCACTATCCTCGCTGATTCTTGCAACAGTGGTGGTCTAATCGATAAAGAACCAGAGCAGGTTGGCCCTGGCCACCCTGTAGGTCAGCATGGATCAAGCCAGGCCCCCCCACTCACCAAAAAGCGGAAAATGATCCCAATCGAAACACTAGTGCAGCATTTATCAGCCTTGACTGGGTTAGAATCCCCTGATCTTGGGGTGCACTTATTGCAACACTTTGGACCCGATAACTGCAGCATACTGTATCGTGTGCCGCCACATCAGCATCCCAAGCCATTGAACAAAGACCAAGGCATACTACTGAGTGGTTGCCAATCGAACGAGTCTTCTTATGAGGGCACAAATGGTTTTGGAGAACCTTGTGGACAATTCGACAATGCAATTCAGGAGATGTTCAAGGGGAGTCAGAAGAGTTTGACCAATAGAATGATTATAATCAAGGCCACAAAAATGCTGAAAGATAAGAGAATTATGGTTCAGCACCCTTGCTTATACTGCAGTAAGGAAAACGCGGATAAAGATTTCTTGGGCGTCAGATTTCACAAGTAATTATATACTCATACATATATATAAGATCGAGGCATATTATTATTATATTATAATGTTATATGATTAAATAAAATAAGAGTCTGTGCAAGTACGATAGATATGCAAATATAGTATTTAGCATACACGTACTGTTCTTGTTGTTGTGCTTGTCCAAGGAACTGCAATTATTGTAGTTCCTTAACCTTTGATATATATATATATATATGATACTTGTGTGAATTATGTTAATCGTTTATTTCCTGAATTGCATGAACTCCTTTTTTCCGAAATGATTTAAATCTTCAAGTCACAACCTTCACTTATGGATTCTAACGTCCCAATAATAATGCATGTATTAATTAATACTATTTGAACCACCAATCAACTTTTTCAAAACATATGAAACAAGGAAATTCTTTCGTAAATTGTACACACTTATTATAAATTAATTTTACGAGCAAACAACTCAATTTAGACATATGGAAATATAGTGTCTTTCGTCTACCACATCCAACAAGTGAATAGCAGATTTTGTACAGAAATGTGACAGAGGATACCTATATGGCTATATTCAACCATCTCTAAAGTGACATTTGTGTATGCCTATGAATTACTCTGAAAACAAGTATACTAGAGTAAATGTATACATCATCCGTAATAGTAGCCGTCAATATTTAAATTCGCCTATTTCTTGTTTGGCAATGTTAAAGCCAGGATGAGAATATAATTATACACCCTTATCTGTAATAGTAGCCATTCATTTTTATAGTCATTTTTCCTTTATACACCATAAAGATCAAGATTTGTATGAAATTAATATATTACTACATCTTTAATTCATAGGTTTGGTGCCTAACGTTTTACTGTCATCATTATATGATCAGATAATCAATCTTACATATCCCCTTATTAGATAACTAAAGTATAAGATATTAGAAAAATTGAGGGCAAAAAGCACAAAATTAAGGTAGAGCTGTAATGCCACAAAAATAACAAGTAAAAAAGTTTTAAGATATTTGAATTTATCAGAAATTTAAAATTATGCATGTGGCAGAACCTATGACTCAACAAAGTATAAAAAGAATGAGATAAGAAAAGGAAGTGCTCATAAGAGAGATGGTTCACAAAGGTCACCGAGATCTATCTCCTTGACGGAATGAAGAATATATCAAAAGTCTGGTAGTTCATGCTGCAAAAACGGCCATTCCCTGCCAAAAAGAAGAGTTACATTTTTGTAGTCTCAACCTCTATCAAGTAAATAAACACCTAAGGCTAATGGACCTTCCCTTTTATTTAGATGATCAAATATTAAACTAACCTTGGGAAAATTGCCAAGTTCAGCCACTAACCTCAAGAAATAAACATGGACATTGTTAAAAGAGAAAAGATGTTATTAATAATGAACCCAAGAAGGGGTATTTATACAAAGAGATAAGACTCCATAAATACCAAAATACCCAACCTAAACCTAATACTCCTAACACGCTATAACTCAAAATCATGCTATAACTCTTAACTCTAACAGACATAAAGGGTGAACTATCTCTAGAACTGCAAGGCAGCAAGTCGGTAGATATCAAACATCCAGTACGAAAATGCAGTACATAAACAGAATCATCACAAAATATATTTCACAATGAAATTTAAAGAATAATTTAATACTATTGGCTTAACAGCCACAAAGAATAATGCAGATGTTATGCAAAATTGCTCCCGCCTCTGTTTAAAATTTAAACTACGGCCTCAAGTTAGGTAACATATACTAAATTAACGATACATCATCTCGCAATAACCATTCAGCTTCATTAATTAACTCAGGTTAAAGGATTTCCTTCACATCATCATTATTAATATATGTTTTTTGATCACGAACTGGAGAATTATAATAATAAGAGTAGTTTCTACTTGGAACTCGAAAGCTACGTTTTATTTTATGTAAATAATACTTAGCTTGGACTTTCTTAAAATTCAAACAATACAATTGATGATTAATTACTAAAAAAAAGTTTGAAACCTTTTTGAGTATCACAGTTAAGTAAACAAAATATTTTGTCCTCTACAGGCATTGAGGCATTTCACAAAGCACCTTCCAAGTGATTCATGAAAATCGCAATTTTCAACTTCAGAACTTCAACAATACAAAGTTCACCCATTCCACTACACATTAATGTTTCAAATATCAATAGCACAATCATTATTTCATTTTTAAAACATAAAGCATTAGTAATTCACTGAATTTCATAGTTTTTGTCATACACATAAAACTCAGACAATCATCAGTTTATCCGTATGACTATATTTGACGGTAATAAATGCAGTGGATATTAAATGAAAATAAAATAGTGCACTTACTCAGAGAATGTCGAGCAGATACCATAGGAATTTAACCGAAAAATTGTCAAGTAAACACCTCCCTCTACACATTAATGAAGAAAATAAATCAAACACTGTAAATTAACATATTTAGATTGATATCAATGTGAGGGCAGGGTGGGAATTTACCTGCTGTTGAGTTTTCACGATTTGGGCTCCTGGAAAGGGGCCTAAAGTGCAGGACACAGCGGTAATTAGGCAATCCGATTGGGCTCCCAGTTACAATGGCAGAGGGGGAGATCGGACTTATTTTGGGGCAATGTGAACGGGTTAAATTTGGGTTGGGTCATGTTTGATCCTGATATTGATTTTATGTTGAACCGTCAAACTAAAAGATAAAGAGAGATTTTTCAGTGTTACCAGATCATTTAGTGATAAGTTCTAAAAGAAAAAAGAAAAAGAAAATGTCATTTAAAGATTTAGTTGACATTACGGGCTTTGCCACCGTACGACATAAGCCCGTATTTAATCAATAGGGTTGTTCAACGAAATCCTCAATTCGCCTCAATCCATCGAGCATTCCTATTTTGGTTCGTGGGAAACAAATTAGGAGATGGAAGGATTTCTTTAAAAGAAATTAAAAATGATAAACAAAATCAAATTTACGACCAAACTAATGAAGTATATATATATATATACTATATATTAAGAGAGAAAATATATAAACAAACCCCAAATGACAAATCAGATGGGGGAATATTCTTCTCCATGCTTGAGCTAGCTCGCTCCTCAAATCGATTATGGATTATTTACGTTATTTATTTGTTTAATGGGGGAATATATATATTGAATATTTGGTAAATTGATCTGAAACTATTGTTACATATGTTATTACATACTTATCTTGAGTAGCATGACATATTAAAAAAACGAAAGTATAAATTATAGCTTTTGTATATAGATAAGACATCTATTAACTACGTATTATATAAGGGAGATCGATGCCTATGGTATTATTAATTAATAAGACGATGAGCATTAATTACAGTTGCGTTTGAACTAATTTTGAAAAGTGAAATGACTGAAATTAATCAATGAGCAAATGTAATGTGCATCCATCTTAATTAACTATACCATACATAGGCACCTATCTTGTGGACACAAGATAATATCTTCTTTATACACTATGCATCTCCTCGAGATGAATATGCAGTTAATACATGTCTTATTTGTAACAAAAGGTATAATCTGTAAAATTGTCATAATGCTCAAGATAAGTATATGTAATAAGTAAATTACGACCTCGTGAGGTAAGACTTCGTTACAAAAATCTCTCACGTATTCGGTATTACAAAAATTCCCCTTAGGTTGTCATCTTCTTACCATTAACCCCCTGCCTCTAAATTGTTCCAATTAACCTACTAGCACATTTGGACTAACAAGCAAGCAAACACACATCACTCACCTGAGTAGCTTATTACGGCGACCAAAATTCCACAAATGAAGTGTATCCGAAACCTGAGCAAGTACATATACGACTAATAAATTATCTTATAATCTTACATAAATATAATTAAAGAAAATCCTATCACAAGGATATTCTAAATTAACATCGCACACAAGAACTTAAAACTTTCGACATCAAATTCATTTAAGTGTATTCATTTTCAAACTTTAAGATTTGAGAAAATCCAAAACATTTAACAGTAGCAACAATACAAGCGAAATTGGATTGAAACGAGCAAACACGGAGAGAATGCAATGAAGTGGGCCCGAATCATCACGGACTGGGCCTGAAAGCCAGCTGAATGGATCAGCGGTGGCTGCCCCGAGCACTCCCTAATATTGCACACAACTCCCCTATAAAATTTAATATTTTCAAAATGTACCCCAAAAATATTTTTCACAAAAAGTTCTTCAAACCAAAAATCTTCACTAGATTATTTTGAGTAAGAACTCAATCATAACATTTAACAAGTTAATAATTAAACACCATTTTCTTTTGAAAATATTCAAAGAATACCCCAAAGGTTTCGAAAATATTAAAGAATTAACTTTCTCGCAAAACTAATTCATGACCCAATATCACAAGAATGTTTAAAAATATTTAAGTAAGACTTCACTATAAAACTGAGATTAAACACAAGTTTTAATAACATTTCACCAAACTAACAAGGAAAACAAAAGTTCTTTAACCATAATTTTCTTTGGAAAATTTTATAAGTTTTCAATCTTAAAACAAAAATGAATAAACCACCACTTCGAATCAATTAATCAAGAATCTATAAAAGAACCATGTAAAAACAGAGACAAAACAGCACCTCTGCCCCCTTATTTTTAGATTTGTAAAAATAACCCCAAAAGTTTCAAAAACTCCCCTTTTTGCAAAAACTCGAAGCAAACTTTAAAACAAATGCTTTTCAAGTCAACCTATACCGAATATCAAACAAAACTGAGATTTTCAGTCCATTTTTAATTTACTTCCAAACAAATCGCAGCCTTTAACCCTTTATCTTTTAAAACCTTTCAAAAATACCCCCAAAGTTTTGAAAAATTAAAAACATCAACTTTCTTACAAAAAGAAATCAAGATCTAAATATCTAATCAACATTTATTTAAACCCAAGCAAAACCACAATAAAAATCTAATATTGAATCTAAAGTTAACAACTTTTCACAAAACTACAATGGATAAACAAAAGTTCTTGAATATTCATGTTTTGTGCAAAAGAACACAAATTTCTAAGTCTTGAAATAAAATCCATAAACTCAACCCAAATATGAAAATGAAATATATTTTACAATATAAACTTAAATCTATTACTCTTTATAATGCATGTATGTTTTTCTCCATTTTTCTTTGAAGAACACCTTAAAAGAGAATAAAAATAAAATAAAATCAATTAAAGAACACAAGCATAGGCGGATCTTTACCCAAAGCAACAAAGGGGATGAAGCTCTCCTCATTTTCAGACCTCCGAAGGTGGTGGTGGCGGCTCCAGTGGCAGTGGCGGCGGCTCTGGTGGTGGTTCATTACAAAAGCCCTCAAAATCTTTACTTTTCAACAACTTCCAGCGAATGTAGATTCACTTCGGGACATTAAAACGACGATCCGAACGGTCAATATGTAGGCCCGTGATTGTAAAACCTTCACACAAAATTTGAGTATGATTTTAATAGTTTTCATCGGATATTGTTTCCAGTCAGTCAATATATGCATATAGTTTAGGATAATGTAATTTTGTGAAGCTGTTTCAACATTGTTTTTGAAAAAGGAAGAAAAGAAGAATGTCTTGAGCATTTTAAGCTTGTTTGCCAGACTAGTTTTCTGAAGTGTTGCAGTAAGACTGGAAGCCAATCCAAGTCGAGCTATATATGAGTTTAACATCGGAAGAAACGAAGTTTAAATGGGGTTTAATCAGATTGGATATTGGTCAAGTAGTCGAGCTATATATGAGTTTAACATCGGAAGAAACGAAGTTTAAATGGGGTTTAATCAGATTGGATTCTGGTCAAGTAGTTTGAAACTTGTATATATATTTTATCGTTTTTAACTTATTGAGTTGAGTTTGTAACGAGTTTCAAGGTGTATAAGTTTGACTTGTTATATATAGTGAATTGCTGCTGTGTTGGTTAAATTTTATCGATAGAACTTGAGTGGGGGTAATGGTGTATCAAACGGAAGTCATTAACATCAAACAATATTATGAAAAGGTATTAAGAGCCATAATCACTTTTTTCACATGTTAATCACTTTATAGTTGGCTGCTTAATTTGAAAATATTATAGGGTTCATCCTTCTTTAAAATGAATTGTGGAAAATGAATCAAAATGTACTACAAAATATCCACTTTAATCACTTTTCTAGTATTAGTAATTAAAAAATTATACTTATAAGAAGATTATCTCGAATTAGACCCTTTAATTTCCTACATTATATGTCAAAATTCAACAATTAGAAATCGTTGTATGTAGCTTAATAATTAATTTGAATTAAATAATAGGGAAAGGAGTAGAAAAGGCATTAATCTTGACATAAAAGTACTTCAAAATGAAAAAAAAAAAAAAAAAAAGTGTTGTAAAAAAGGAAAGTTAAAAGACAGTAGAAAAAGGGTAGAGTACACGAGCAAATAATTAAAAATTAAATCCGAAGAAACGGCTATGGCTTCTGAGAAAGAGGCTGCTCTTGCTGCCGCCCCCTCTAATTCTCCCACCATGTCAAATAAACTGGACTATGATAATACTCATAATAGTAAATTCAAATTTTTAACTTCTCTAAATGCAACATATCATATAGGGAAATTTACATAGACACCCCCTGGCTATAAGGCTAATTACAGGAACTTACTCTCCTGTTGCAAAAATTACAAAGACACCCCCTCGACCAAAATAATATTACAAGAAGACCCCTTACGGCGTCAATTTTTGACGGTAGATGATGACGTCATCAGAAATATTTAATGTTTTTCCAATTTTGCCCCCAAGGGATGTATTTGTAATGTATTTTGTGTTACATGGGGTGTCTTTGTAACCGTGTAATAAATATTGCAAATAAATTTATTAAATTTTAAAATTATAACAAACCAATTTAAAATTTAATAAATTTATTTACAATAACACAATTCGATAAATAAAGCTTTAATAACTTTACAATAACACAATTAAAATTTTACTAACATATATTTCCTTAAAAAATAAAATAAACCAATTTAAAATTTAATAAATTTATTTACAATAACTCAATCCGGTAAACAAAGTTTTAATAACGTTTATTTTCATTCAAAAATCAAACAAACCAAATTAAAATTTATTACATTTATTTACAATAACACAATTATTTAATAACATATATTTTCTTACAAAAAAAAAAACTGTTTTAAAATTTAATAATTTATTTACAATAACACAATTGGTAAATAAAGTTTCACTTTAATAACAAATATTTTTCTTACAAAAATAAAACAAACCCATTTAAAATTTAATAAATTTATCTACAATAACACAATTTGAATTCTTGAAGTCTAGAGAATTTTTGGGGATCTAGGGCTTGGTGATTTTGTTACGGGATTATTGCATTTTTTGTGCCATAACTTAAGCTCACTGGCATTTTTACCCATATCTTTTTGGGCTGGCACATTTAGTACCATACCTTCAACTTCAGTGGCAATTTTGGTCCAAATTGAGGCCCAATATTAAAATTAGCCCGAAATCGCCCATGTGCGGGCCATGTGACATGTAAATTGTGAATTTTGACCAAATCAAAGTGGAAGTTTGAGTTTTTCTATAAATGTAGGGACATATTATAAAGGTGGGAAAGTACAAGGGTCAATTTGCGGATTGGGATAGAGGGGCTGATTTTGCGAAGATGAAACATCCGCCATTGTCATAAACTTGGAAATGGGGAGTCTTCAATTCAGCACCAAATTGGACAAGGTTGGTACCAAAATGACCGCCACACCGAGGGGAATCCACGGCTGAAAGGGGAGGCGGTGGGTCAAGCTCCACCGCCGACGGCGGCGTAAAATCGAAAAAACATAAAATTCGTAGATCTGAAAATAGAGTGACGGGATAAACTTGGAACTGATTGTTGGATTTAAATCGAATACATAAACATAATGATCATAAGATCTAATTCGATTCAATACCGAAAACCTTATTGCCTAACCATGTCGATTATCAAGAGATTAAAAGTAGATCTGAAACTTTAATGCAGCGGAAACTTACCTTGATTCATGCCAGCAATCTTGATGTTCTTGATGATTTAGTGATGATGGGTTTTATGATCTTCCACTTGATACACACCTTAGAACATTATTACTCTTGCAGAAAGGGATTGCAGAGAATATGAGTTGTGTAACTCTATATTGTGTTGTTGTGTTGTGTTCAAGTGGGGATCATAACCCCTTATATATAATAACCTACTAGGGTTAGTATATCTTTCATTATTTCCAATTCGGCCCTTCATCAAATTGGAAATAGCAAACTGGTATCTACACTTTTATTCCATGACAAATTTAATACCCATAGTCCAAAAGTTAACATAATTAGACCACTATAGTTATGGACTTACTTTATAATAGCAATACACATTATATTGACATATTAGGCCCACATAATGCTGGAATTTTCCAACAATCTCCCACTTGGGCCACATATGTTATCATATAAATGTGTATATCTTTATGAGCTCAAAATTTGCTATTATTACCTTAGGTATTCCAAACAATCTCGTCCATTGATTATGTCGGCAAAGGACTAAAGGAGCTTTCGTCACAAATAGCGTAACTTAACCCATCAGTAATCACATACACCAACAAAACCAAATGACATAGATCTATCATGGAGCGTAGCATGAAAATTACATGTAATGTGATCTTAAACATGCCTATTTTCAACTGATCCTCCTTAATCTTTATTGAGATCAACCTTAACATAATTGTACATAGTGAAAAAACTGAAAACCTTATTTCTGCAGAAATATCCAAATATATAAATGGATCCAAAATAAATATATATAGAGCATCTAAATTACAAACTCCCACTAAAATCTGATATCCTTATTTAATTACACCCATATGAGCAATATGCTCATGAAGACCTTCAGGTTGTAATACCTTAATCAACGGAACCGCAATCATGGAGTTTGTCACAATATGCTCTATTGAAATCTGTCAACTATGTACTCTTTAGTTTACAACTAGGAACTTTATGTCAATATGCATTGACTTTGATGAGCTCCTATTATTGTCAGAATATAAGACTGCTAAATAATTGTCACAATATATCTTTAGTGGTCTTTCAAACCGAATCATAATGTGCAACCTAGTGACAAAATTCTGCAATCACAAAACTTGATTGGATGCCTCATAACAAGCTACAAACTTTGTTGCCAAGATGGAGGAAGCTGCGAGTGTTTGTTCGACACTCTTTAACTAGATAGCTTCTCCAGCTCAGTTATAGCATTATGTGGATCTCCTAATGTTTTGGCATCCACCAAAATCAGAAATCAGAATATCTTATGATCTCCAACTGGTCTGATTTTCTATATGTGAGCATGTAATCTCTAGTTCTATGTAAGTACCTTAAAACCCTTTTGGCTGCTTTCCATTGATCCATCCCAGGGTTACTTAAGTATCTACCAAGCATCCCAACAATAAATGCTATGTCGGGACGTGTGCAAACTTGAGCATACATCAGACTTCCAACTACTGAAGCGTAGGGAATCTTTTGCATTTCTTTAACTTCAAGGTCATTTTTAGGGCACTGATCGAGACTAAAGTTGTCTCCTTTAGCGACAGGGGTGTCTCCTGGTTTACAATTCAACATGCCATACCTCAGAAGCACTTTTTCTATATAGTTCTTTTGTGATAATCCAAGAATACCTCGAGTGAGGTCTCGATGTATCTGAATTCCTAATACAAAAGAAGCTTCTCCAAGATCTTTCATCTCAAATTTCTTTGATAGAAATTTCTTGGTTTCGTGCAATATATTTATATCATTAGTGGCCAGTAGTATGTCATCAACATATAAAACCAAAAATACAAATTTACTCCCACTAAACTTTTGGTAAACACAATCTTCAACAGTGTTTGTCTCGAAACCAAATGAGACAATTACTTGATGAAATTTGCAGTACCATTGACGGGAAGCCTGCTTAAGTCCATAGATGGATTTTCTTAATTTGCAAACCATTTTCTTTGGGTCTCCAGGACACAAAGTTTTCTGGTTGCACCATATAGATCGTTTCATCAATGTCACCATTTAGAAACGCCGTCTTAACATCCATCTGATGTAACTCAAGGTCCAAATGCGCAACAAGAGCCATAATCGTCCTAAAAGAGTCTTTCGAAGATACCGGAGAGAAAGTCTCTTTAAAGAGTCGATGCCTTCCCTTTGAGTAAAGCCCTTAGCTACAAGACGCGCTCTATATCTTTCCAC
The DNA here is from genome assembly GCA_034814905.1 of Penstemon davidsonii. NCBI lineage: Eukaryota > Viridiplantae > Streptophyta > Magnoliopsida > Lamiales > Plantaginaceae > Penstemon > Penstemon davidsonii. Next base: position 19,731 of record JAYDYQ010001597.1, read on the forward strand.
ATCACCTTCTGAATCCTTCTTAGCTTTAAATATCCATTCGCAACCATTGGTTTATTTCCTTCAGGTAATGGGACAAGATCCCAAACTTGATTGTCTTGCATAGACTTGTACTCCTCATTCATGGCTTCTATCCATTTGAGAGAATTAATATCTTGCATGGCTTGACGGAAGTTGATTGGATCATTTTCCGTCGATCCATTATGTTCCTCATTTTCTTGGAGAAACACTATATAATCATCTGGTATAGGATTTCTCCTCTCTCTCGTGGATCTCCTTAAGGGTGGTTCTTCTTGAGGTTGTTGAGGTTGAACTTCAGGATCAATCATCTCAACTTCAGTTGGGGTTCGATCAACATTGTCTTGTTGAGGTTCCAAATCTGCTTCTCGATTAAATGTAGGAATGAAAATCTGAACAGTGTCAGAAGCAGTAGTAGGAGTCGTAATTGATTCCTCCTCCGTAAATGATTCTTCTTCAAAGACAATGTCTCTAACCTTATTTCTCCCCCCAAACTCAACATCCTCAAAAAATATTGCGTTTCCCGTTTCAAAAATTGACCTTAGTGTGGGATTGTAAAACTTAAAGCCCCTAGATCGTTCATAGTATCCAATAAAGTAGTTGCTCACTGTTTTGGAGTCCAATTTTCCTTCTTTAGGCCTATAAGGCCTATTCTTTAGCTGGACATCCCCAAATGTGAAAATGCTTTAGACTAGGTTTGTGGCCTGTCCAAAAGCTCATAAGGTGTTTTGGCGGCTGCTTTAGTTGGTGCTCTATTCAAAATGTAAGCTGCTGTCTTTAGTGCTTCTCCCCAGAGTGATTCTGGTAAGGTAGAATGACTGATCATACTCCTTACCATATCCTTAAGAGTTATGTTTCGTCTTTCAGCTACACCATTCATGCTAGGTGACCCCGGCATGGTTGTATTGTGGGACGATTCCACATTCCTCTAGGAATCTAGCGAATGGTCCTGCACGTTGTTCACCTGAACCATCGTATCTGCCGTAGTACTCACCACCACGATCAGACTTGATGGACTTAATTCTTTTGTTGAGTTGATTCTCAACCTCAGCTTTAAAAGCTTTGAACATGTCCAGAGACTCTGATTTTTCATGAATGAGATACAGGTACCCAAAACGTGAGTAATCGTCTATGAATGATATAAAATATCGTTGGCCATTCCAAGAAGCCGAAGAGAATGCCCCACAAATATCTGTATGAATCAACTCTAAGACGTCTGAAGATCTATTGGCACCTAATCTTCTTTGTTTGGTCTGTTTTCCTTTAATACACTCGACGCAAATATCGAAGTCCGAAAAATCGAGTGAATCTAGAATATTTTCTGACACAAGTCTCTCAATTCTAGACTTTGAGATGTGACCTAAACGCTTGTGCCATAATTTTGAAGAATTTTCTTTATTTAATTTGCGTTTAGTACCAACGTGATTCCACGTGCAGGGTTTCATTATAAGAAGTAATAGTTTCAAGTAAGTATAGGTTATCATACATGCTTAATGAACCAATACCAATAATATTGGAATTTAAAGAAAGACTGAACTTACTGTTTCCAAACGAACAATGATAACCAAATTTGTCCAATAAAGAAACAGAAACCAAATTTCGTCTAAAAGACGGTACGCACAAAAAGTGTCTTTCAAATCCAAATAATGACCAGTTCCTAACAATAACCTAAAATGACCTATTGCTTCAACTTCTACCGATTTTCCATCGCCCACAAAGATGTGTCTTTCAACATCATTTGGCTTTCGGTAGCTTAGGCAACCATGCATAGAAACACTTATGTGGGTAGTAGCACCAGAATCTAACCACCAAGTGTTTATTGATACTGAAGCTAAATTAACTTCAGAACAGACCAAATTAAAGAAAGAACCCTTAGCAGCATTATTTTCTAATTTTATTTTATTGCCCAAGTTATTCCCATTGAGCATGGAAATGTAGTCATTAT
>JAYDYQ010001599.1:0-21084 GCA_034814905.1 Penstemon davidsonii
TACAAACACCAAAATAGCAATATAAATGATTATATTAGCTAAATCCTCAACCATTATCCCATTAAATTTAAGCAGCATTTTCTAACAGGCATACCGTTTGGGCAACTAAGTAACGAGAATCCGCAACAAAAGCATCAATTGCCCTTCTCTTCCCTCTCCCGATTCCACTGCTCAATCCTAGCTCTCCGCTCCTCACTCCCTTCCCTCACCGGACTCCTGCTCCTCCTCGGGCTTCCACCGTGTCTACCCCTCCTCCCACCACTGCCTCGACTATCACGCCTATCATAATCCCTATCCCTGTCTCTATCCCTATCTCGCCTATGGCTGTGGTAATGCTGCGGTGGGGGACTCCTGCTGCGACTCCTCCCCCGAAACCTCCGGTTGCTCCTCCCAAACAGCTTCTTCCTCAACTCTCTTCCAATCATCTTAACATGCATAAAATTACAATAACCACCTCGATTACAGCTATTCTCCTCATACTGCCTACACGTGGCCTCACGAAAATCCGTAACAGGCGAGAAATCGGCAATAATCGGGCGGCCGGAGTAAAATCTACCCTGCAAAGCGTTCAGAGCGGCAGCGGCCTGATCTTCCTCCTTGAACAGGACATAGACATTGCCGATCATGTGGTCGGCGAGGTTATCACAGACGTTGAGAGTTTCGATTTCGCCGAATTTGCTGAGCTCCTCGAAGATATCCTCGTAGAAATCCTCGAAATGCTCCTGGATCTTGCTCGGGTCCATAGGTTGACCCTGGGCGTCGACGCCGGGGGTTATCATGTCGGGGCGGAGGTACATGTTGGAGAGGACGAGAGTCGGCGAAATAGTCGGACGGTTGTGAAGACGGGAGCAACGGTCTCCGTGACGGCACGCGCCGATTTTGAAGTAGAACGGGCAGTTCACGCGGTCTTTCTCCGTTCCGAAGATCGAAGCTAAGTGCTCCGCCATTTGAAATTTGATTCAATCGGAAGAATTAGAAAGAGAGGATTGGATTTGTTTGTTTAGGGTTTGAGATGGAGATAAAATTGAGAAAACCCTAATATTTTTGCAGAAATTTGAATTGTGGGGAAATGGGAATGAGATGTAGTCGACAGAAGTGGCCTTATTTATTTGTTGTCTTCTGGATCTTACTCTTTCTTTTTTTGGATATAATAATTAGATATCCTGAAAATGTTTGGGCCTTCTTTTTTACTCTTTTTTTTGAGTAAATGTTTGGGCCATTTAGTATGTCATGTTATGCGAATTACGCTCATTAACATTTCAATACTTTACCTTACTTATATAGTGGAAGCCACTATTCCCTAAAAAGATGAATTTAAGTTCTAATTCATCTTGGGAAAGATCTTTCCAAATGAATTAAACCCTTGAAATTTTTAAAAAAAGAAAAAAGAGGATATCATTTACAAATTCTAAAATTAAATATTTCAAAATTAATAATTTACTATAATATTGATGTGGTTGGCTAAAATACGAAACATTGAATGGCTAAAACATTTTTCTTCTTCTAAATTATAAACATATGGTATGTTCGGGAGTTGCTACACTATTATGAAATAGGTTTGAACCCTTCAATTAATCTTAATGCCAAGAAAATATAATAGAAGTTGCAAACTAGACAATGAGCCTCCTTACTCACTTAGTAACCCTATCCAAGTATGTAGTCAAAAAATGAGAGTAGACAATTTGCACTAGGGGTTTTCATTAACCCGACCGAATTGCTACACCTGAACCGAACCCGATATAAAACTTGTAGCAGTTTAAAATTTTGCCCACCCGAAGGTCGTGAGTCGGGTAGCGGTTTTAACTGGTTAAAACCGCCTCTAACCCGAAACCGCATCCAAATATTATTTTTATCTCTTTGATTTGGACATTCAGCTAAATGGGTTACCCATTACCCACATATCCATTATCCAACATTAACAAAAAAAAACCTCAATTCTCAATTTTCATCACTCATCAGTCATCACCCAACAAATTCTTCACCTCAACTTGAAGCTCCCATTCCACTTATTTATCCAACACCAAGCTCCAAACTCTAGTCCCTCGTCGATTGCCGTCTACTTCCAAAAAGTAAAATATCTTTTTTAATTTATGATTTTTACTTATTTTTTGTTGCTGAAATATAAAGATCTTATACTTCTAATAAGATATATTGAAATTGTGATAATATTAAAAGAAGAGTCGTAAATATTTAACACTGAAAGTCAAGAAAATCGAAAGGGTTATGTGTGCAAGAAGTCAAGATCACTTAGCAAATATTACTGAAACTTTTGCTTGTCAATTTTTTCATCATGAAGGTAAATGGGTATGTGAGAAACGAGAGATAATTCCTCAAAGTGCAAGATAAAGATGTTATGTATTTTATCATAGCAAATGAGAATTAATGACGACATAGGAGAAAACTTTAATATAATTTCACTTTAAAAAAATAAACCTCGTACAAGAGTTCTCTTGAAATACAACACAAACATGAAACTGGGGGGAAAAGTACTTTTCTCACTTACAAACATCAGTAAAATAAAAGATCAAGCTTTGGAGTTGAAAGCTGATATATTTGAATGTATGCATAGAAGAGAATACTTTTAATTATCTTGGCAGAGAACTTGTAGGGAAATTACGCAATGGATTTTCCCTCAATAGCTCCGTTTCCCTAAAATGACGAACAAAAAGTCGGTAAGTAATAATGTAGCAACAAAGAACGAGGAGAACATCTTCCGAGCAATAGTGTTTCTTCTTACTTTTTAATATCTCTGCCATCCCCACGTCTGAGCTGTAGAGCTGACGTTTTGTCCCCGTCATTTTCTGCCTTATTTTGTCTGTAAAGATAGGTTTTCAAACAAAGAGCAATGATCCCGTCAGGAAATGAACCAAAAATCAAACAGTCGATGAAGGAGAATTTGGTATTTTTGTACTTACTCAGAGCATTCCTCGTCCACAAAGATTTCGATCCGTGGACCTGGGGGTGGTCTGACAATTCTTGGGCCAGGTCTTTGGGGAATCTGTAACAAGTCATTTAGATGTAGGTGTTCCATGTCAAGAGGATACACATATATAGTAGATTAGAGGACAATGGTTACCTTATTTGATGTCCACTTGGAAGGAATAACACTATTCTCTTTATTTCTTTCTGCTCGAGCACCAAGTGAGTGCCATGGTTTTACATCTACCTTAGACATTTCCGTATGATGGCCCAATACTGATCCACTGCTGGTGTCTTTGAAAATGGACAAAGTAGATCCATGAGTCCTATAAAGAGAAAAGCTGAAACAATAAGCTGCAGCCGTAAAATATTCGGTACCATAAATAGCTTGAAATTCTGTTGATACTTAAAAATACAATGTTGCAGAGAACTGCAATCCTATCACTCTTCTGTAATAAGAAATGATCATTAAAAGATCAAATTAACATCAGTTTAGTCTTGTCAGAACACATATCCAATTCTTCCAGACGTTGAAGTCTAAAAGCTCTTCCTCGTGATATGTTACTAGGGGCTTAAACAAAAAGGAATGTCATTTCATGGATTTCTTACAGAAAGTATATTAATCAAAATTGTAGTTTGTTGAGGAAAAGATGGTTCAAGAATTTCTTTTTGGCATTGTTATTCATAACTGTTCCAATTAAAACTAAGATCAACTGTTTCAGAGTTAGTAAAAGGGAGCTTTCTAAACACCAAGCTTAAATATAAGCACTGCGCTACCAAAGTTGCAATCTTGTACATTCACAGTCGGAATTTTAATACAATGCAGATTGGTTCAAGTAACCATGGGAACAGAAATCCGTAATAACCTGGCAGGCTTCAATTTTTTCCTAAAAATATCAGAACTCTCTGAAGTCTGGTTTCCTGCAATAATAGTATTCATAAAATTAGCCAACAAAGATGTAAATGGCTTATGATACTTCCACAAGTTAGAAAGATAAAGGTGTAACTTACTTGTTTCTTTAGTCAACACAGTTCCAAAGTTTCGAGCTGGAAACTGGTTCTCCGTGTCATCCTCCTGTTAATTAGTTAGCAGTTAGTGTCAGCAAATGCACACAATCAAGCAACAAAAAATTGAGATGGGAAGTAAAGAAAAAGAATCAAAAGGAAAAAAAACATACATTTGTAGCGTTTACTTGTCTCATTGAACGAGTAAGAAATTTCTTGTAGGCGGCCTTCAGTTTTTCGGTTGGCTGAGCATTCCTGTTGGCCAGGAATAGAAGCACAATCAGTTTATCCATTGCGTTAAGAGAACCATGATGATAAAAGGCCAAAACAAAAACAAAAAGTAGTCTTCTTCTTTCGTGACACTAATACAGTGAGGGACAAAACTTAAGCTACTTGCAATGAAGATAATATATGAACCTAATAGATAAGTTACCCAAATTCTTCCTAATTATCTAAGAATATATGTCAAGGGACAAAAAGATTAAAGTTGAATCCTTACTAATTTTAGATATTTGGCTTAGAATCCCAATGTACAGAATACTTGCTTTCACTATGGAGGCATGAAATTAGAATTCACGGCAAACAAATCTTACAATTATTTACAAGATAAGTTTTAAACTATCGCTATCTTCAAAAGAAGCCAGATACATACCAGTAAGTCAAGAGCTAACAAGCTCTAATATTTGAAAAGATGCATCATAGACTACAGTTTTTTTTTCTTCATATGCGTGCATTATAGGTATTAAATAACTGTGAAGCACACATCAATAAGATATTGAAACAACCAATACTCACTTCAAAGAAACCAAGTGATGAATCATATAAATTCATATCTTAACTCATAATCACTATATAAAAAGGAAAATTGCTTAACCAGGGAGTGCTAATGCAAGATATTATGCTTATTAAATGAAATAAAAGGTATATTATTACATTCTTCTTTCTTTCATAAGTGACCAAAAACCAAGTGAAACATCTTCTAAAGGTTACATGCATATCAGATTAAAAAAATTAGGAGTTTGAGAACACCAAAAAACTCTTCTTCTATATGAACATTCTAGTATTTTTTACATAAATGTCTAGCTTCACAAAAAGAGCAGAAAACTTACATAGATAGGCCACGATTGAAGATTTCATTTGCAGTTTTAACCTTATGCTTGCCTTCCATGTGCAATGCATATGAGATGTAGAATGACGCATGTGTAAGTCCAATTTTATTCGATTCCAAAAAGCTAAATACAACTTCAGCATCAGAACAATTTTCAGCCTGTTCCGGTTCCAAGTAAGAAATTAGTCATCATAAGCATCCAAAAATTATGTAATAATCGAAAAGGTAAGAAAAATGTAGAAACTTTACATATTCCAACCAAACTTTGAGGTACCGAAGATCATCCTTGTAACGGTCCTCATGCCAAAAGGTTCGGACACATTGTTCATAAATCACGACTAGTCCCGAGCAGTCACCACCTGGAGGGAAAGATTCCTGAACCCATTTGATGCACCTTTTGATTTTAAACGAAAATAAACCAGATTCAGTCAATTCAGCTGAGCTTAGTGCATATTTTTTTATTATTAATAGGGTAGAAAAACCTAATTAGACATACAGAACCCCCAATCAAGTATTACAAAAATTACAAAATAAGAACTTAACCAACAGCACAAGACAAAAAGGTACTATTCGGTACTAACTCGAGCCACGGTTGGAGAGGATCTTCGCCTTTATACTCGTCAATCGCCTCAATCAACCTCCTATTTTTAACAATCGGTTCAATAATTAAAATAGCTTAAAATTGTTCAAATTCGAATTAATAGGTATACATACGCTCGATTTAGGAGAAGAGATTTCTTGAGTTGTAAATCAGTTTGAGATTTGAGGGCGTGATTGAGGAGACGGACGTTGCGGCCGCGCTTGAGAGGGCGGACGTTCTCTTTAAAGAGTTCCCACTCGTTACCGGTCTCTTCTTTCGACGCTAAAAATTCCGTCTCCGGATCTAGAATTACCGTTTGTCTTCCATCATCCAACTTTGTGGTCGCCATTTCTCCAACTTTTTTTTTCTTCTTCTTCTTCTTCTTCTTCTTCAGGAGAGTTTGTGTGGTGTTTTGAAATTTGAATGGAGCGTCAAACTTTCGGAGCCGTTGGAGCCTGAAGGAAAAGAAAACAATTGATTGGGCCCGCCATAATGGGCTTTTTAAGTTTTAAAGGCCTTTTTGTGTTTAAGGGTCATAATTAGAGTAATCAAAAGAGCCCGATTATAATCCGAATTTTGAATTATTATACTATCTTTTATCTCACTAAACTTTCAATGGATATCACTAATTTAAAAAACTATGTAAATTGAAATTCATGGATTGAATATGAATTTAGATCGATTTGATCCTTTAATGATCTAAATCTGATGATAAATTTATATATGCATAACAGTACTTGTAAAAATAACATCAATAATATCATATCATCCTTTTAAGAAGGTGTGGACTAATATTTCATATATTATTTTTTATGCACAGCATAACTATCATATCTGGTTAACGTATCTACCTTTTGGTTGAAAATTTCGAGGCAATTAAAAAAAATTAAAAAGTAATCCAATACTTGGGCTCCTTAAGTTTTTGTACTAGTTTGCTAATTTCCTGCATCGTCTTTTTCCGTTTAAAAATAACATCAAACATATGAAAAATAATTAGATCTAATAAATAATTCTCGCAAAGTTATTAATTAATGAATGGTATGGTGGGGGACTAGTCACTTCAAAGTAATAAATTCATGTTCGAATTCTTATTGGAAGAGATTTCCACTTAATGCATACGACGCGCATTGAAATGGATTAAACCTTTAAGAAACTTAAAAAAGAATCTCGCGAAGTTTATCTACTGAACCAATAAAGAACCTAACCCACCCCCTGCAACATCTAAGTTATCTTCTGTCATCTTTAACACCAAAGACTTGAAAAGAGAAAACCAACAAACATTTATGTCTTGAAATCATCAACAGCTATTTTTGTCTGTTGTAATTATGTTCCAATAGATAATATTGTTAAACAGTGTTCAAAAAACAAAAGGCTTCATCGATGTCAACGAGGAAAAATAACAAAAAGATCAGAGTTTATCCATTTAAAGGTATCCAATTAATTGTATCGGTCCCCAAAGAAACCAAACTCATTTGCTCCATATCCATGGCATCATCATCGTCAATTCTGAATTTGAATCCATACCCATCTTTATTCAATAAAACAACACTGAAGAAAACGATTAAATTTCCATCATCATTTTCTCTGTCTAGTAGAAAAAGGGTGGTTTTTGTAGTGCGAGCGGAGATGAAGAAGATCTACAAAGGGACACACATGAGGGAGCAGAAGCTAGCGGAGATGATCGAGCAGAAGGTGTCGGAAGCAGAACAAGTGTGCGGAGAAGACGAAGTTTCCGATGAATGCAAGGTGGCGTGGGACGAGGTAGAAGAGGTCAGCCAGGCTAAGGCCGATCTTCGTCTCAAGCTTCATCAATTGCATCAGGACCCTCTTGAATCCTTTTGTCAGGACAATCCAGAAACCGACGAGTGTCGTATATACGAGGATTGATAGAATTCTGATGAATTATTAATAACGCTTTATTGCATCTACTGCCATTGTATGATAACTGCTACTGTTGTAGTACACACAGTGTTTAAACCCAGATTTAAGAGTTCAAGTCGAGCCTTAGAATGTAACCTCAATTGTAATCCAATTTTCTTATAAAATTTTGTATTAATTTCAAATGAATTTTACTTGAAATATACCGAGCTGAATTAAAAGCATTCTAATCAAATGACAATTGTTGCTCAAACGTAGATCAATAAGTTCAAAGAAGTGAGCATTTACCTAGGAATCCAATACCTTGTCGAATCTATCATACGAGAAATAATGTACAAAAAAACATCATTCGTATTGCTGAACAAACAAAGCTAAAACCAAGGTTTATAACTGAACAGGCACATCTTCATACATATATCATTATAGATATGAAGTACCTAAAAAGGGTCCTTAATTCAACAACAAATCTTCAAAAGTGTAAACCTATGGCTACCTACCAGTAACATTTGTGGGCAGAAATACCCCAACCACGCCAACAGGTAAGATTGCATTAACAGAAACAAAATTTGAAGGTAACGTGTTCTGGACTCAAAAGTCAAAACTAGGAAACTAGGAAAGAAGGAAAGATGTTTAAGAGTCGTTACAAAATTAATAGGGATCAAACGATAGAGAGACATCAATTCAAAAGCTTAGAAGCAGAGCAGGTACACGCCAACTGGAACTTGAGCACAACAGGCAACACAAACAACTATATAGTGGCTTCCACTGCCCCTCCACTTGAGCAAGCAATCTGCAAACCCGTCAAGAAATTAGTAAAATTAAGATGATTTTTAATGATAAATATGATAAGTCCAGAGTTCCTAGTGTGAAAATATCATTTTAGATTAATCTCAGGAGATTTCAACAACAATATCACAAGTTATAAATGTCATCAAAACAGCAGATAGATCAGATAATTCCTTTACAGATATCGCCTTTGAGCCACATCATACAACATTCTTCAAAAAAGAAATATTTATATTCATCGATGTTGTTAGGTGTATTGATGCCAAGTGCAAGGGAAGCACATTAAGATAGGGATGATGCTTAGCTGAGGAAAATAATGTTAAGTATATGCGCACAAAAAACACAAAAAGAAAAGAAAAATTAATCAAGTTCTTGCACAAGACTTCTATGACCTTGGACAAGCTGACCATTAATTCCCCTAACCTTAATCAGTTGATTGACCTATAGATTAAAGCCTTGAACAACTTAACAATCAAATTTTGCTAAATATTCACGATCAAGTACAAATACCATAATAAGAATGTAGAAAATGGAGAAGGGAACGTACATTAGAATTTAACCGTGACCACTCTCTCTAATTACCATCTTCGGCAGATTCTGCCTCCTTCACATCAACTGTAAAGGTGTACTCCTGATCACAGCCTAGGTAAGAATCACACATAAAATAAAGAGTATATGTCTTCTTTCCAGCTTCTGCAGGGGCAGTAAAATCAAGTTTGACCCTGGAGTTCCTCTGAAGAGTGACCCTTTTGATAGCAAGCAACTGATTAGTTTTAGTATCACCGACCACCAGCCACCATCCTTCCTCTTTCGTTTTAGGATATCTAGGGGCATCTACAGGTCCAACTTCTGCTCTCCCTTCAAGATCCCGTTTTAGAGTTACATGGACACTAACGTCATCTCCAGCTGTCACATTATCGCTATCCAACACATCATAGCTCAAATCAATGTTTGGAAAACGGTTACAAAATCTAGCAATATCTATCAATTGTGAGTCTGTCATTTGCAGAAGCTCCCGCCTGTCATCATCCTCCATTTCCACCAAATCAAAGACTGTTTCAATACTGTTCCCAGGATTTTCCTGGCACTTTCTGGCCAGTTCCTTTGTGAAATGTGGAAGTTGGAGGAGCACGGAATCACGCTCCCACATTCCCTGTGTCACCATCTGACTTACTTCCATGGCAAGAAGAGCCAGACTTAGCCATCCACTACTAGAAATAACATCAACCATGGCCTGAAGTAGCCTACTCGCATTAATCAGCACCTCTTGCTGGTCAGAAGCCAGATTTCCGCCAATGACTTGCCTGGAGAAGTGAGCTTGCAGTAGAGCATTTGCCTTCAAGTGCGGATCTGTGAACTTAGGGTTTTCATAGGAGAAGCGCTGATGAATGATTAACTTTCGTATCAACTCTTCTTCGCCAGGCCTTATTGGAAGCAGTTCATACTCTGAAGCTGAAGCCAGAATATCCAGAAGACCCTTCAACTTCGTTTTAGAAGCAAGAGAAGAACTAAAACGCTCAATTGTAGTGTAACTGATGTAATAGTAAGAAGCAATCATGCCAAGATTCAAAGGCGACAGTAAATAATCATCCTCAACGGCAACACATTTACTTTCTTCTAGACCACTGATTGTGGTCTCCACAAGCTCTGATAGATGATCTGACAAATGCCGGTGACTAACACCCTGAAGATTATAGTAGTTTGGATTTTGAGTGAGTCTTCTGTACATAAATGTCCAAGTGAGGTAGTCCACGGCCTCCTGTTTGTTTTGAATAACTCCCACAACAACCTCTGCATTAATATTATCGTGCAGATAATGATGCAAGTGGCTTTCCACAGGAAACGCTTCATACAAGAACTTCTTATAATATTCCTTTCGTGGTGCGTGGCAAAGGATGACACATTTCCCCGAGGTATCTACAAGAGGTCGACTGGCATGACCCATCATCTGCAATAAATCAGTTACTGGGTAATCAGTGTGGGCATTTTCTCTGCCATCATAATACTGCGTTCCCATTACCACAACCAGATGTGCAGACAGTGGGACTCCCCAACACATTGAACTGCTCATTACACAAACTTGAATCCATCCTGTTTCAAACAATGTTTTCACTATATCTTGGTCTGTGCTGTTTAGACCCTCATGCAAATAACCAACACCAAATTGAATTGTTTGCTTCAACATAGGTTCCTTGATCCTTGAAACAAAAGGCTCCAGCTCTTCAACAGACTGCAGTAAGAACATTGGTTTTTCTTCACCGTCCATGCTTGAGTATGTCATGAGATCTCCAGCAGTGAGACGAGTATGCTTCCTGGTAGGAGCAAATATAATTGCAGGTTTCCCATTCTTAGCATGCTGCACAATTGCAGTGTATGTAGGCTTTGTCATGGCTTGCATCCTTGCTTCAAAATTAGCAATGTCGATACCCTGGATGTGAATCTCCAGAGGCACAGGTCTTACACCAGGAGGAAAATTGAAAAGACCATGCGATGTAGCCCCAATCCATTCTCCCAAATCCTTGGCATTTGCAAGAGAAGTTGACAAGGCCACTATACGAATTTTGTTTTCCAGCTGACTAGAAATGTAACGCATCCTAGAGACTATGATCTCCAAGATGGGTCCACCTTGGCCCCCAATCAAATGAAGCTCATCAATAATGAAGAGACTAACCTGCTGAACATGCTTACGCTGTTTCCATCGGCGAGATAAAGCATCCCATTTCTCAGGAGTGCTTACAATAATTTGACCTTTCTCAAGAAGTTTCAAGTCTGTTGCTGTCTCTCCAGTTAATTCAACCACTCGTATTCCAAGACCCTCTCCAAATTTCTTCATCCAATCATGATACCGTTCCTTTGCAAGAGCTTCAATAGGAGCAATATAGACAGCACGCATAGGACTATCAGGTCCTTTTTGATGATTTCTTAAAAGGGCAAATTCGGCACATATGGTCTTCCCACTGCCGGTTGGTGCAGCAACCAAAACATTGTCATCTGAGTTATACAAGATGGTGAAGACCTGAGTCTGGACAGGATTGAAATGCTTGAATTGTTGATAAAGGGCTTCATACGCTGGGTTTCTCAATGCTGTCACGGGAAGAGGTTGCAGATCTAGTAACTCTGTAGGAGGAGGATATTTTTCAGGCAAAATAAGATGCCTGAAAGAAACAGGATGAACAGCCTGTGCCCCTAGCCATCTATCTGAAATGACATTAATGAAGTACTGAGGGGGCAATGGTTCATATATCGGAACAGTGAAATTCAGAATGTGGTCTTCACCAATATATTGTTTTTTCAACATGAAATATTCATGATGAAGAATATATTCCCCGTCGTTATCCTCAACAATGACCCAGAAAGGCTCCACATATCCGTGGACCTTATCGTCCCACTGGAAGTCCGGTGTAATAGTAAGTTCAACCCTCAAAATAGAGCGAGTAATTGGTTGAACTTGTGCATCGAGGACAAGCTTTGGAAACTGGTGAATGAATTTATGTAGAGTTCTTCCCATCTTAGGGAAACGAATGAGTTCCCCAATCTCTTGTGAAGAGAGATCATAGTACCTTTCCCAAGCCAAATCTTTCTTTTCCAACTTCATCAGAATTTCATTTGGAATACCATGGAATTGACGAAGTGGTGTCTGCACGCTCCACATTCTTTTGCCTATCATTTTGCACAATTTCAAAGCCTTCTCCGCCAATTGGGCCCATCCCCTTTTAAGAACTATCTCAAAGAGTGCTCGCATGAGACGCCCAGCACTCTGAAAAAGAAGAAACAAGAATATGAAATCAGAACCATTGCGGCTTTAGATATGCTTAAATTTAAACAAAATTTGATAGAGATGTTACCTGAGTAATAAAAACCATGTCAGATGTCAACGAAAGTCCTTCGAGCTTCAACTGCGAAATATAAGCCTGGAGTAAAACATTTATTTTGGCACTAGGCTCCTCCAAACTCTCTTTGATTGGTATCGGGACCCGGTCTAAAAGCTTAGCTAGTTCCATCTTCTCATCTTGTCTCACAGTTACATATTTAAACTCTTCACTGAGGGAGAATAGACGACAAAGCTCGATATCACCCATAGTTGGCCTCAAATGCTCATTGAAAGTGGAGATAGTCCCATGAGTAATATAGTAGTAGCTAGCAATGCGACCCAAGTCAGTGACCTGGAAATATCCACTTTTCCTATCATACTTCACAAGGTTATTCTTGTCCAGAACTGTAGCAGCTGAATGAATCTGAAACATCAATACAAAAATAGTTACTCGAAAGTTAGAAGTATGAATCTTGATGCCAGTTAGTACTTAAATCAAGAAACCCCACATTAATTATATTGCAAAATCTCCAAGTAAATCAAGATGAATCATGTTTCATCCATGAGGAGGAGACATTAATATTTACAGTTTTTCTTAATTTTCTGCCCTCAAGTTTAACTAGGGGATATATGGAGAACTGTGGTTTAAAGGTGAACATTTGTTGATTCTAGCAAATGTGACACAAACACAATTTGTGAACACTCAAAACTGTATCTCTCATAATGCAATTTCATGTGTTCCTCTAAATGCAATTTTGGTTTTGAAGATAGGGAAAAGAAAAAAAGAAAATTGAAGTCCATGTATAGCCTAATCACCCCATTTCCTCAATTACAATTGATCATAAAATAAAAGCCTAAAGCAAAGAAGGTTCAGAACTTACAAATGGCCTTTCGCACCGAACTCAAAAACAACACATGATACCACCAAAAGGCTTGTTACGTGGAGTAAGTAATTTAAAAGCCCCATGGATATCAACCAAAGCATACTCCAAGAAGAACAGGTGGTCAATGTAGAAATTTACTTTTAACATTACCACTCATGACATAAAATACAAATGACTGGCCTAAATTGGCATAAGTGCAAACAAACAAGAAAAGTAAAAAGAAAAAAAGAACCAAGGATTAACTCTCTACACCTAGGGAATTCCAATTAACCAAAACATATTATCCCCTTACTTGGCACCTTTCATCTTTCCTCCTTATTTCTATTCTGCTACTATACGGTAATATCATTACTAACAGGCTCCAAGTGTCGCACAACATAATTTTAGACAAACAAGAAACAAGCATTTCACGAATTCACAGATAAAAGGGCAAGTCAGAAAAGTATGGTTAACAATATTTGTGAGGAGCATACAAGGAGAAATTCACTTGTTACATTAGACACTTTTGTTGAATCTGTTGTATTTCATAGAACTTCTTCAATTGTGGTATGTGCTGAACGATTTTGATATTAATAAACTCATCATTTCTATCAAAAATAAAAAATAAAAAAGATCTGCAATTATGTGATCTTACTGACATTGAAAAAAAAACCATATACACAGAGACACAGAACAAGTCATATTGAAAAAATGAGTAAATTAGAGTGTGTGATGCTTACCAGATCAGCTCTTCTTTCCTCCAAATTTTCATCTTGTTTTAGAACATCTGCTGCCATACCATAGAGGGTAGGGTTCCTTACCATCCGAACAAAAAGGTAAGTGTACACAAGCCATTTACATGCTTCTTTAGCGTTTTGCACAGTTCCAAGGACAATTTCTGCGTTTAACTGATCAGCCAATTTAGAAATAAACTGGCTTTCAATAGGAAGCTGCTGATTCATTAAAGAAAGATAATATTGCAGTTCACTACGTCCGGTTATAATAATTCCTTCACCGTATGTGTCATACTGAGGCCTTCCCGCACGACCAAGCATCTGCATGACATCTAGAGGACTTAATTCAGTCCATGCTCCTTTTTCAGGATTGTAGATTTGGGTACCTTTAATAATCACAGTATGAGCAGGCAAGTTGACACCCCAGGCCAGAGTAGCAGTAGATACCAATACTTGTACATGTCCATCCGAAAAAAGCTCCTCAACAATTTGCCGATCAGCTCTAACCATCCCTGCATGATGAATTGCAAAACCATATGGTAACAGGTCCTTGAGATCATTGCTCTTCACCAGCTCTGTGTGAGACTGAAGAATTTCACGACTTGCACTATCTTCTTTCAAGAATTTAATAATAGTGTCATTGGCAATGGCACTATCTCGAATGGCACGAGCTGTTTTGCTTGTTTCCTTCCTTGAGTGCACAAATATGAGCACTTGATGATTTCCTGCATTACTTATTACCTTCTCATAACACACATCATTCATCAGCTGAAACCTCTGCAGTGGTTTCTTTACCGTGATCCCAATGTACTGCTGAGCCAGAGGTACAGGCCTGTAGCTATTATCAAATTGGAAGAGCCCCTTTTCTCTATCAACTCGTAAAAACAATGCAACATCTTCATAATTTGGAAGTGTAGCTGACAATCCAACCAGACGAATATGCTCTTTTGTAGTTTCAATTTGCCGAACAGTTCTTGCTATAATACTTTCAAGCACTGGACCTCTATTGTCATGCAGAAGATGAATTTCGTCAATAATTAGAAGCTTAACAAGCTGTGTATAAGTGCGATCACCTGATTTTCTAGTAATAATGTCCCACTTCTCTGGCGTAGTCACTATAATCTGAGTTTCTTCAATTTGCTGACGAGTCAATGATTGATCTCCACTCAGTTCCTTAACCTTAACACCATAATGCTCTAGACGATGGGAAAGGTTGCCCACCACCTCAGCGACCAGTGCTTTCATAGGCGCAACATAAACAATCTTGTAATTGCTATGATTAATTGACCCATCATCGTTCCTATTCAGTGCTATCTGCTGAAGTATGGTGAGCATAGCAACGTTTGTCTTCCCGGCCCCAGTGGGAGCACACAACAAGAGATTTTCAGCACTGAAGAGTGCGGTCTCATAAACTTTACTTTGCACTCTGTTCAACTGGTTCATTCCTACAAAGGCTGGCTGTGCCCAATCCGGCATATCAGAGATCTTTACAAGTTTCTCGCCAGCAGCTAATGGCTTTGGCTTCAAAGCAGGCACATAAACTTCCTCGTAGCCCTTCTTTTGATTTTTATAAGAACCCACAGGAAGCTCACATTTCTTATTTGCCATCAATAAACCACCTTGGTTAAAGGCAAGGCTGTCAAGATCTAGCAATTGCCTCTGCCCCTTCAACCAACCACCATCAGCATCTCTATCAACTCTCTCCCGACGATCCCGGTCACCATCTACAACAGTTCCATCCTTCAGCCGGCGTGCCTCCTCCCTAATGTTTTTTTCCACGATCTTTTGCCTTTCCTTTGCAGTGGCTCGTGTGGCATGCAACTGCTCCAGGATCGCATTATGATCCTGTCCCAATCCCATCATCTCCTCTTCAATCTCCTTTCTCTTGTCTTGATCCTCAGCCCTTGCCAGACGTGTACACCAAACTACTTTCAACCTATTCCTCAACAAATATTTGATGAGACTAAATTTATCGAATTGCAGATGCACCAGGAGCTTAGTCTCAACTTCACGGTCATCACCTTCAGCCAGTATTTTAAGAACTTCCTCAGCAAGCTTCTGGCTCTGCTGCGGATCAATTTGTTGATCATAAGCCTGTGAAATCTTCCTTTGAAGCCAATACGCATCAATATCCTGAACATTCAAGGTCATTCCCTCATTAGCTTCCTGCTCCTCGTCATCATCAATCCCACCGCCCATCTGCATAGCACCAGAACCATGAGTTGTAATATCATCTTCCTCCTCTTCATCCTCGGGTACCATATCCAGATCACTCTCTTCTTCTTCCTCTTCGTTCTCCTCAAACTCAACTGCAACCCCAACATCATCGTCGAGGCCATTATCTCCGGCATCACCAGTGTCACCAGCATCATGATAATCGGTGATGAGCCTCCCAATAGACACCAGCTGATCAAAAGTTTGGCCAGAAATGGGATTCAACAACTTCTCAATCTCCTTCTTCTTATCTGGATTCTTGAAACTGTCATTCTTCAGGACAGCCAAAATCTCATCAGCAGCACCACTAACAATATTAAGAGGCTGGCCACCCAACTGTTGCTGAATAACACTGAGCATTGCTTCATAAGCAGCTCTTGTCTCTTTAGTCTTAGGCTGGTAAACTCCTTCATCAGAGGAAGTGAGAACACTCTCCTCCTGTAGACGCCTCTTTTTACTCTTAGGGGGAGCGGCCTCAAAACCGGGGTCCCGCTCCTTCTTCTTCTTCGACTTGTTGAGTTTATCCTCCAATTCAGGAGGTTTATCCCTATAAGCTCTGTCGCCGAAAGATTTTGGATCAATCTTGCCCCATAGAGTTTCAGGCTCTCCAGTAGGCTCGTGGGTGTCGCGAGGGCGAGAGTCAGTGGTGAGAACGAGACTCGAATTAGCTCGGTACTCGTACTGCTTGAACCGGGCGTGTGCCTCAGCACCACCACCAGGGTGTGCCATTTTCTTCAAACGAAACCCTAAATTATAGCAAAACAGACAATTACTCCAAGTTTCTCAAAACCCTAACTTCAGCGATACGTGAATGAAGGATTAAGAAAATCAAAAGTACTACAGTATAATGTATTTTAGAATCAAATAAAAGTATTGCAAATTAAATGAAGATAATGAAACGAGAAAGGAACTCACCTGTAAGAGCGATTCAGAAGAACGCAACAGTCTACGTATTATACCAAATTGTTTTGTGTTGAAATAAAAATAAATAGATTGGAAGGGATTAATTCACTCTTATATATGGCTCGAGTATGCAACCGACTCGAGTTAGGGCGGTAACTTTCGGATCCGGGTCGAATTATATCGACTCAGTCTGATTCCATGTAAGTTGGGCTGGATCCAATATGCCAACATCAAATTTTAAAGTTCACCTAATTTTATTCGAATTCGATCAATTTTCTATATATTTTTTGAATTCAATGTTTTCTAAATAAATTTATTAAAATTATTCAACTTAACTTACATAATCAAATCAAACTTGTTTCAATAATAAGATTATGAACGATGGATGCGGGTATATCAAAAGTTATAGTTCGCGTATGATTTAAAATACAATAATAAAAATCTCGAGATAATTATCATGAGCTGAGAAGCAAGAATGATCTCAAAATAAAATGAGATAAATCCTCAAAGCAAACAGTTATAGAAAGAACATCCGGTCCTTGTTTTTGCAAGTCCGAATTCAATTGGAAGAGATGAATTTAATTCAAATTAATAATCGGATCCATATAACAATTGTCCACATCAAATGATATGCCTTATTCTTTTATGATGGTCTACAAGAAGAAAATAAATAATAAATGTGTTACCATGGTGTAATGAAGTATTATTTTTGTATTTCATCGTGATTTTCATAAGTATCCAACTATCCATACATCCAAATATTATTAATTTGTTTTTGGCACATCTACTTAATATCAATATCATGTGATTTTCATGAGTATCCGTACATCAATTGTGATGTTTAGCTCTTGTTATTCATGAATAGATCTTAAGGAGAATCAGTCAGATTATCCATGAGGTTTAGTGTGATAACATAAACCATCCTTCATGTTAGGAAAATTACTCAAACTACTCCCGAGGTATTGAATTTATTACAATTACCCTCTTACGGGGTTAATTTCATCAAGAAAATATTGAATTCCATAAATACACCCAGTTGTACCATCTAAGAAAAAAATTGATGTGAAAAAATGGATAAAATTTGATGAAAAAAAGGGAGAAAGTGGATTAAATCGACAAACAAATGGTTGAAGTTAAGAAAAAAATGGGTGATATCGGTTTGTGGTTCCTCAGATAGTACTCGAGGATATTTATAGAATTCGATATTCTTTTTAATGAAATTAACTTCGTCAAGGGGTAACTGTAATAAATCTAATACATCATGGTAGTTTGAAGAGTTTTTTAAACATGGAGAATGATCAGTGTAATTACACTAAACTTCATGGTAGGTAGAATAATTCTCCCTTGATCTCAACATCAAATCACTTGGTCAAATATTAGGTGATTTTATAGAAATTCAATAATCACAAAATCTTACGAATAACTATAAACATAATATGAACACAATCGTGAAATTGTAAAACGACTGACTTGAATTGAGAGTCATGTCAGGTCTTCCATCGTGCATGTAATCACAATCTCAAGATTAAACTAAATGGTCACATCGTCGTCCTTTTCCGTGAGCACGTTCAAAGAAGACAAAAACCAAACCTTATCTCTAATGCCCCTGAATAATCGTGCTTATCTCACTTTATACTTTTACTTGTTCTTGATTTTAGGTTGTGTGAAATACATTCTCCATTTTTTGTTTTATTCCTATTTCATTTTGAAGATGTCCCAAGACACTTGCATTTGTAAAATGAAAATATTTTTCTTCAATAACATGATTTCGCACAATAATGATTTGACATAGTTTTAATAGCCTAAACGTAAAAATGCCTAATTTTTCTAGAAGAAAGAAGAGTATGATGGAGCATAAGTTATCATATGACAAACTTATCCAAAACTTATTAATCCAAAAGATACACTAAAACGAGTAATATTATAAATTAAATGAAGGTTGTGGAGGTTGAGTGAGGAGAATTAAGAGCCTCAAATAAATAACCACCGTCGGCAGCCATGTCCCTCGTCCTCCGTCCGCCGTCACTGCACCGCTCCGAGTGTCCGCGGCAAATTGCTTCAAACTATTATTCTCGCTTTAAAGCTTCATGGCAAGAGGTACGTGCCTACTCTAACAAGTACATTTTTTTAACCAGAGGTAGTATCGCAGTCTCTGACGTTAACTCACCGGTCTAATTTCTGGTAAGGTTGCCGGAGTTTTGGTTTTTTCGGCGATTCCTTTCACGGCTGTGAAAGCCATAGCTAATAGTTCTATTGGGGAGTCTCTGCAGAGGCGAATGGAGGAGAAAAAGAAGCTTTACAAGGATAATTCTTCAAAATTGAAGCTACTTTCTGACAAGGCTAGAATTGAGAGGTACAAGGCCTGTGAGGCTGATATTGAATATATACATTTCTTCACTAACAATTTTAAATAAATTCATATGAGATGCATGTTACTTGATGCCCAATTGCACATCAAATGTATGTGAAAATGCTACAGTGGAATTTTGTGGTGCATAAAATATGTTTGTGCGATTATACATGTATGAATTCTAAGAAAGCAGCATCTTCTGATGTGGGACTATCAACTTCTGTTAGTCTATACAACATGTGCTTTAAGCTTTTCTGTATCACCAGCTAAATTCGACTGAGTTTTGTCTCTTTATCTAAGATTTAATTCTCTTATTTTCTAGCATGTGGTATGGAGAGGAACGCCCTCGGTGGCTAGGTCCGATATCATATGACTATCCTGCCTATCTCACTGGAGAACTACCCGGGGACTATGGTTTCGATGTTGCAGGTTTGAGCAAGGATCCTACGGCCTTGCAGAAATATTTCAAGTGAGTAGGCTTTTCAGCATTCAAATATTTTTATGTTATAAAAAAGTGATCTTTATATGGGCTAAATTAAGTTACTTCATATATTGAGTAATATAACACCGTTGTTTACAATCTTTAGATATTGTAGCATTTTTTCATTTAAAAAGTTCAGCATAACACTTGGCGAGGAAGAGGTTATTCCTTTGTTTTACCAAACTTATAGTCTCTGTTCCCTTTCCCTTTCCATAGCCATCGTCTTGCTTCAAATTAAACCAATTTTGCACACACCCCCCCCCCCCCCCCCTCTCTCTCTCTCTCATCCAAACGAAAAAAGAAAAGAAATCCTTCATCAAATATATTTTCTTTAATAAGAGGGGTAAAACTTGATCTAAGAATCATGATTTTCATGGAGTAATACTAGAATTATAATGAGATTAGTTGCAAGAAAGGCTGTTATTCTAAGTTGATAAAGATGGCCTCCTTGTAGTTACAAACATATATACATTATTTTTGCAGTTTTGAAGTACTTCATGCAAGGTGGGCTATGCTTGCTGCTCTAGGTGCTTTAATTCCAGAAATATTAGACCTAATAGGAGCATTCCATTTTGTGGAACCTGTTTGGTGGAGAGTGGGCTATTCAAAGCTTAAGGTTAGTATGTGCTGCATTTAATCATCTTTTAGCCTCCTCAGAAGTTTTGTTTAGTTCCCTTCTTTCTTTGCAATTTGTCCGGTAAACTTTTTTATGGTCAGTGTAGTGAAATATAGATCCTTAATCCAAGTCTTAGATTTGTTTGTGTTGCTCAAGTTCATTTTTTAAAGTTATGAAATCATGACCTGATTCTTTATGAGCCTCGATAAGCCAGTATGTCTTACGCCCTTCCCTGCCTAATATCCACATGCAAACCACACAAAATGGGCACATTGAGTACTTCTGCAGCAAGTCATGGATCCAGAATTTCTTCAGTGACATGATCTACTTAAGTTTCAAATTAATAATTCATAAATATGTTCATATTGATCCATATTAATGTAGAGAAATCATCAGTTTTTACCATGGTTTCATTCTTTTCTTTCCGTCAAATTATACCATCTCATTGTATGTGATCCTTATGATACATCATAAATGGTAATAATATGTTGTATGAGATTTAGTTTCCATCTACTGCTTATTAATTATTAATTATACACTGTCCATGAACTTGAACAAATTATATTAAGATAATAACAACTGCATAGAAATGGAAAACACATATTTTTTCTACATCTCTTCTCATTTGTTCATTACAATAAGAATATTCCACAATCACAGGATCATGACTCGTGACTCCTTATCATTAAAGTTTTTTTAGTACATTTGTAGTATACATGGCTCCTCCGTATCGGAACTTTCTCTCTTTTCATAAGGTGCATCTCCATTATGGTGCTGGATTTAGGTTCAGGATGTGTTTAACAGCTTGTTCTACATTAGGTGTTAAGAGGAAAGAA
>JAYDYQ010001600.1:0-10252 GCA_034814905.1 Penstemon davidsonii
TTTTAAAGGATTACATGATACGATTAAATCGAATAAGCCCTTCTGAAATAAATATTCATCTCCACAAAAGAATAGGAAAAAAGAAAGTCGATTGAAAAAATCGAATTAATTTACAAAATATGATTTATTTACATCTTTTGTATCTAAAGTATCACTTCCACATATCAAAAGTGTAATTTTTGAAGTTTGAGACCAAAATTGCTAAAGGTCCAGTTTCACAGGACTAAAAATGCAACATATTTTTCCCAATACACACGTTTCGAACTAGTGATTGATAAATTAAAAATAGAGGCATGTATTGGGTGGAGAAGAGCCAATAAATGGGTATAAGTAATAATCTAATAGGAGTAATTATATGTTTTGAGATTATATTTAAATCAAGAAAAAGGCAATTAACAATACAAAAACTTATTATATACTTTGAACTTTCAGCTGATAAAGGAGTGAATAGCAAATTAACTCCCTGTGTTATTCTTAATAGGCAAATTAACTCCTTGTGATAAATAAAAGGGCAAAATACCTCCCTGTGATATTCTAAAAAGGGCAAAATACCTCCCTGTGATATTCTAAATAGGCAATTTAACTTCCTGTGATAAGAAAAATGGCAAGATACCTCCCTGTGTTTTTATAAAAGAAGCACATTGCCTCCCTCTAAATTGCTCATTAATTCTTATCACAGGGAGTTAAATTGCTCATTATTCATTTCATAGGGAGGTAAATTGCCTATTTTTATATCACAAGGAGGTAAATTGCTCATTATTTCATTTCACAGGGAGTTAAATTGCCTATTTTTATTTCACAGGGAGGTAAATTGCCCATTAGACATATCACAGGGAGTTAACTTGCAAAAAACCCGCTGATAAAGTGCACTCAGGTGCATGAAGAAGTAATGAATCTTTTTTTTTAAAATAAAAGAGGGTTAATCAATAATTTAGTTTTAACACTAAATGCTATTTGGCCAAATAAGGACCAAAAAAAAAAAAAGACAACAAAAAGAAGAATCCGATACTAATGAGTGTAATATTTTAATTTTTTTCCCCAAAAAAAAAAAAGAAAAAATGATGACTATACTTTCATGAAACTTTCCAGTATTCCACCCCATTTCTCCAACAAAATTTGGCTCCTTAATTGGTTTAACCTAATCTAATATTGATTGAATTACCAAATAAAGAAAACTAGATTTTAAAATTTTAAATAATGCTACTGGAAACTTACCAAATACCAACAAATCATGTATACTAATTGATTCCCACAACTAAACTGAAGACTTTGATGTACACATTAGAATCTGATTCCCCTGACTTAGTTTTGCTACCCACAAAATTAAGTCTTGCAATGCAATCACACGGCATCATCATCGATCACAGCTAACGAGCATTTCGATCATTCCAATTCGATCACAGATACAAATGTAACAAGTACACTTGTAGACAAATAAATCGAGTTACGAAAAAAAAATTGTTCGGTTAACACGTCCTACTCCATATTAAGGAAGCACAGAAAAGTCGTCCATAAAGGTACCAAACTATTGAAAATGAAATACTTTGAAACTGATTGTCAAAAGTAAGAATCTCAAGGGCCATTAGGAATAATTTTAGGCTGGAATTCCAACCCCCCCTAAATCTTTTCACACTAGAGAAAAAATCAAATTAAACACTTAAATCTTCCTCATTAAATTGCAATGTCTGTCACACTCATTTTTTTCATCATCATCAAATTAAATTGAATCTAGCATACTTACACTTGCAAAAATCAAAATGTCACATAATTACCAAAACAATAGCAACAACTCTGAAGGTGTGTGTCAAAAACTCCACAAAGCAGTCTCTATTAACCCTTTTAAAGCCAAACCTTTTCGAATTTCACATCAGCCCAACTTTAGTAAAAATATCCCAATTGAATCTGGACCAATTGTCACACATTCTTCTGCTCAAAAGAACAAGAAACCTGTGATTGTTAATCATGTTCCAATTGCAAAGGCCAAGTCCAAGAAGCTGGAAAATGGTTCAAGTTCTAATGATGATTATGAAAGTAAGTTCTCTGATTATATTAATAAAGTGAAGAAAAGAATGATGAACTCAGTTTCAAGTATTGGAAGGAGTGAGACAAGAAGAGATAGCTTTGATGATAAGGTTACTAATTACATTAGTAATGCTAAGATGAAGATGAGGACTACGACAAATGTTGGCGATCAGAAGAGCGATTCTTTTTATCTTAAGTGAAGAATGTTTGGAATGTTATGAATAAAGGCACAGGGATTATGATGAAGAAGTGGCAAGAAAAAAGAATGTTATGGAGTGATGGATTTGCATTATTAATTTTTTGTTTTTAATTAATATACTTATGGATTTTTATGTATGCATGAAATTAATGTGACTGTGATTGTTTAATATGGGTATTCTATAATAAATTCCTTAAATTATGTAAAGTTTCTTGTTTATTGTTTGCAAATTGCAATTATTAAAATCACTTGGATTTGTTGCTTCTGCTTTCATGTTTTTCTTTCTTCTTTGGCTTAATAAAGAGGTCAATGTAAAAGAAGTGACAATCAACTCACATATTGCTATCAATGTAACTGTCAAATCACTATGATTCTGGTCTTCATTGCCTACTTTTCAAGTTGATAAAGATTCTTGTCAAATTACTATGATTATGGTCATGTTTATTGCCTACTTTTCAAGTTGAAAAGTATAAATATACCTTATTACCAACTGGTATTTGGTCTGATAGAACAAGGTAAGTCCCCACAATGTATTGAACTCGGGTTCGAATCTCCTTTGAGAGAGATTTCCAACTCATGTGTCGCATCTTAAATGAATTAAGTCTGGTCTAATACTGAATGGCCTTGGAAAAACTTACGTAATAAAAATTATCTTGATATCTTTATATTGGCCATTTAAATTTAACACAAAGATAACTACTAATTTAAAGCACAAAATTAGACACACGAAGAATCATGTAAGTCCCTTAATATACCTAATTTTAGGAAGTTCTTAAATACCTATGTGGGCGATTTCGGGCCGACTGGAACTAAAATTGCCAACAAAGTTGGAGGTGTGACACCAAATGTGCCAGTCCGTAAAAATGTGGGGTAAAAATGCTAGTAAACTTAAATTGTGGCACAAAAAATACAATAATCCCAAATTAGACACACAAAGAATCATGCAAATCCCTAAATAAATCTAATTTTAGGAAGTTCTTAACAATACTCTGTTTGTTAAGAAGCAACTAATCATGTGTTTATTCGTTGGATCCGACAAATTGGGTTTGGACAATGCAAAAAAGATTATAGATTGAAAATAAGTTAGTTAGAAGCCCAATAAATTAAGAAATCAGTCTCACCTGCAGTCCAAGACTACTAGCTGATTTTTAATTCGAATATTGGGCTCTTACTCTTATGTAATGTGTATTAACCCATTTTTGTCTAGTCTCACTTTATTTCGAGTCCAAACCTGATCCCTGTCAATTTGACTGAGTATAATAAAATATAAACTATTTAAAGTTCATATTATTTATCTTTTCGATAAAAATTATTAATTTAATACATATCATTTACTTTTCTTCCAAATTCCAACAGTTAAACACCTACTTAAACATCCTAGCTTAGGCCAAATCATGTTTCAAATATTTTCATGAAACATCCAAACCTATTTTACAAACAAGAAACGATTAAAATGGAGCCAACCTCAAATCATATGAGTCTAACATGTCAAGATTATAGGTTTGAATTCGGAACTTATTTTATGATTATAAATATGTATGCATATACATTGAGATTAATGTTGGTATAATTTTATCATATGGTTTGGTCCATATGGGAAATCATTTGACTAAGCTGATGAAAATGGGCCTATTTGGAAGGGTTTTAATTCGGTTTTACGGGTCTCGGGTTTAAAAAATGGTTTCAGTGAAACTTTTGAAACCTCATTTGGTTAGGTTTTGAATGTTGGATTTTGTGGTTTTAAAAAAGCTCAAACCCCACTTGAATTGGGTTTGGATGAAAAAGTAGATGGTAGACATCAAATCAATTTTTTTTTATAGAGTTTGAGGGGAAAAATACGTGGTATGTGTCAAATCAATGTTTTATAGGTTTCAAAAGTTTGGATGTGAGTTTCTGAATATGTTTGTGATTGATTTCATGAGTTTTACCAAACTTCATTTGAAAGAGTTCAGACTCAATTTCACGAGATCAGCGAGACCGGCCAGAACCCAGCCAAATAGGCCCAAAGATATTTGGAACCCCAGTGCCGGGTTAACCCATAACTCAGAATAGATTATATATTTTCTGTTGGCCCAATTTTTAACTGAATTCACGAACAGCCTTGGAGGCTAAGCCAAGGTATCCAAATTGCATCGAGTAAACTCTGGTGATTTTAGCAAAATCAGTATTGTGTGTGTATATATATATATATATATATATATATATATATGATTTGATAGTCTTTTATTTCACTAAATATTTTATAAACAATAAATTAACGAGGCCCTACAAATTATTGAAATTTATACTTAATAATTAGTAGCTGAAGTAAAGAGACATAAATTCATTAAAAAAGAAAAAAAAAACACAATTTTAATGAAAATAGTATGTTAACAACTAATAAGATGTCAGGTATATGATGGTTAGGCCATCTCCAATGGTGGTGGGGGGGGGGGGGGGGGGTGGGCGCTCTTAGGGCTCCGGAGCCTTGGGGCTACCCCTGCCTGGTCCTCTCCAATGGTAGGGCTCCGATGTTGATTTAATTTAATTTTCAACTTTTGTCCACTCTCACTTATAATTATAGTTTTAATTTTATTTTAATATTAAAATTAATATTATTAATAACTATAATAATAATATTTAAATATTAAAATCAAAGAGAGTTGATAATAATAAAATTAAAATTTATTCAAAATACGAGGTACAACATTAAATAAACGGCACACACAAAAATAAGAAGAAAATTAAAT
This sequence comes from Penstemon davidsonii, assembly GCA_034814905.1. Lineage (NCBI taxonomy): Eukaryota > Viridiplantae > Streptophyta > Magnoliopsida > Lamiales > Plantaginaceae > Penstemon > Penstemon davidsonii. The sequence goes on from JAYDYQ010001600.1 coordinate 4,951, forward strand.
TGTTTGTGTAAGTGTTTAATTATTATTTCAACTAATTCGATATTTTTATAAATATATAGCCACCAATATTGTAATTAAATTATTTAATTTTTAATTACAATAAAAAATTAAAATAAATTTGATAAGTATAAAAATTCATTCGGGTCTTTGCAGAATTATATTATACTCCGTTAGTATATTAAAACGGTATATGGTAAGTCCAAATCGGAGTTCGGGTGAATAATAAATTGATTCTCAAAGATCGATCACCCTTTGAAATGGAAGAAAAAAAATAGAAGTGGTTTTATCCCACATTGGAATTGGAAGGAAAGATTTTGAGGTTTATATAGATTTGCCTTGCGCGCAAGGGGGGGGGGGGGGGACATTGCAAATCATGAATCGAAATTCACTTCGTCTCTTCAAGACTTGTGCAGGGCCCGCGACCTGCGGACACGAATGCAGTCAAATTCTCTAGCTTCCAGACAAACCCAATTTTTGCATATTCAATTAACAGTTGGTACTAACAATTTTTTCTAATTAAATGCAAAAAAATTATCTATCTCCATATTCTTTTTTTATTATTAAACAATTAATTAGAATTTATTGAATGAAAAAAAATTATCTCCACATTTTTATTTTTATTAAACAATTATACTTCTTAAATAAAATCAACAAAGAATAAAGAAGAAAAAACAAACTAAGAGGGGCGCGTGCTTCTTCTTCAATTAACCCACGCGGCTGCGGCCTGGCCGCGCCCCGCAGCCCCAACCACTGGACTTCATTTTCCCTCCCACCCCGACCACTGCCCCGAGCCCGGCCATCTCCATTGGAGATGGCCTTACAAATTTACTTTTTAGACTTTCAGTAGATGAAATTTTAAATTCCAGTATGGTTTTGAGCTTTTGTCTGAGCATTCTAAAGAAAAAATAACATATGAGGTATATTAATTTTTTTCCCTTCAAATAATGAAAAATGCATGCTCAAACCACTCTCTCGAAAACCAAACAAACAACATTACGCAATTCGAGATTATTCACAAATCTCCATTACTCTCCCAAATACTAAACAAACGGGCCCGTAAACTTCTATCGGATTCGAAGACAACGACCATGATTGTGATCCAATATGTACGAATATGATCAATTTTTTTTTTATAAATGGACACATGGTTATATATATATAAAATTGATGTGTCAAAAGAAGATAATCTAATTTGTAAGAAAATATTGCACCTTTGTGCTAAGCCACTCTCTTTGTCCGTCTGTACAATTACAGAGCATGGTTGAGTGGACTATGTTTGTTTTAGGATCACGCGTGACAGTAATATATATGTGACATTATGCATAGCTAGAGTTGACTTGTGCAATTAGAGACAGTTCTATTCTTTTTCAGTTTTCCAACTAGAAAAACGAATTGTTAATTTCAAGGGTGTCTTTTAGGGTTCTTGAAGAGTAAAGCCCCTTTCATTGAGTATGTTTGTGAATATATTATAGGGAATCCTTGGCATGAATCTATTGGATCTGGTGCAACAATAATGATATAAAATACTATATACTATAAGTATATTTGAATGGTTTATAGTTCAAAATACTTAATGATTTTTTTTCTTCAAATGGTATTCAGGTCTTAGATTTGAGTTAATCTCTTTCAAAGCGCATCAGACACATTAAGTGGAAATTTCTCTCAACAAATATTCAAACTCGGTTTAGCTATATTATAAAGTGACTAATCAACAATCATCTGTTGTTCAAAATAAATATTTAATGCTAATATATGGTTTGAAGATATCATTAGTCACTTCTTGAAGGAGACAACTATAATAATAGTATATAATATGTATTTCTTTGTTAATTCTCATTGCAATTAATTTTGAGGAATCTCGGTTGTTTCCGGTTGACTTGAATTGTTTAAAATTTCTCATATTTGTGACGGTGCTCATGGAATCTCTTTGGGTCGCAATTCGGTGATTCACAACAAGTTTCTGCTAGGGCTTATTCTATTGAGATTAAATGTCCCACATGAATTGTAAATCATAATTAAGTCCATCTTATAAGATCTTGTGCAATCCCTACCTCTTAAGCTAGCTTTTGAGATGAGTTAGACTCAAGCCATGTAAGTGGACTTGGTCCAATCATTGCGGTGAATCCTAAAATATCCCTTTTTATCAAATATGTGGAGAAGAAAAGCTTCTAAACATTTCTTTGCTCAAAAGAATATCATTATCACTTCTAAAGGGTCTCCTCTTGGTCATTATTGGTCTCCTCCGTCTATTGGTTTTTTGAAGGTGAATACAGATGCTTCTTTCAAAGATGGGTTTGCTTCGATTGTGATCATTGTCCGCAACTCTAAGGGGTCCATCATTTTTGCTACTTCCTATAAGCAACCATGCTTATCTCCTTTGGCGGTCAATGTTATCTCGATCCACATTGCGTTCTCGCTTCTTATCAAGTGGCGCATTCATGAGGTGCACATTGAAAATAATTGTCTCTAAGCTATCTTTGAGATTACCAATTCTTGAAAGACATTGGATTGGTCCGCTCGAACCCTCATTGTTGAACTCAGCAAATTTTGGGCTTTTTTGTCCAAATGGAAGTTCAAATTCTCTCATTGTAACTCGAATTTTGCCGCCCACAACCTTGTCGTGTGGGCCTTTGGGTCCGGTTTGTCGAATTGGTAATTCTGATAAATGTCTGTTGCGATGGAGGCTATCCCCTTTTTAACTTTGTTGAAACTTTTTATTAGTGTGGAAAAATTGAGGAATTCAATCACGCGTTTCTAAAAGATAAAAAAATTCATGTATTATTTTTATTAACAGGAAATTCTTTATGTTAATATTTTATTATCAATAAACTCTGTATTATCATTTTATTAGCTCACTATACCCATTTGAAAATTAGGAGATGATTACAAGGGTTTATTGTCAATTTCTAAGTTACATAGAGGTTAATGCTAATTTTTAAAGTTTACCGGGGGGGGGGGCGGGGGGGGGGGGGAGAGAGGGGTTATTGCCATTTTTCAAGTGAATAATCGGATTTTCACATTTTATTCCAAATAAAAAATAACATCTAAGGGTATATTTGCCACTTACCTTTCAAATCATGAAAAATACTCGCATTTAGAGTGAGTTAACTAAACACATTGCAGCCTCGGAGCTGAGAGAATCCCTTTGATTTGTTAACATATGAGGTCTTTAATTTGCTACTAAAAATAAAAGTGAGGGTTTTTCTGCCAACTAGAAATATTAAAGAGGTTTTCTGCCAACTAGAAATATTACAGGGGTGTTTTGCATTTCACTCTAAAACATTTTCATACTTATATTAGGAGTTAATGACAAATTATCTCTATGTGTTATTCTAATGGCTAATTTCAGTATGCAATTATCTAGAATTAATTTTTCCCGCCTTTGGTTTATACGTGCATAATGGGTATAATATATAGCAATTATACTTGAGATTGATTAAGTAATCTTTTTATGATTTTCTCTGAATTCAAATAAAAATGAATCTCTGACTTTTTAGATGCATATATAGCTATTAGATCGAGTTTTCTTCTTGTAATAGTCAACTAATTAATATTACGTATACTAGAGAGAAAGATACTTAATCTCATCTTGAATCTTCTACTTTATTGAAATTTAATGAATAATATGAAATTTTTATTTTGAAGAGACAAGAATTAAAATATTATGGATTAATTAATCTTGGATATATATCAGTGTATCAAATGACTCCTAAAATTTTGATTTTTCATTTGTCCATTCATTGCGCCAAACAGTTTTTAGGCTTAATTTTAATGTTTCTTCTAGCTATTTTTGGTGTATTGCACGAAGATGAATCTTGAATTTATACTTAGATATTGTAGTATATATAATATAAAGTACCGTTAGTAACTTAATCAACGAGCTTTTACATATTTAAATTTCAATTTCCAAGAAACAACACTTGGAAGGATCACAATTTATAAAATTAATCAGGTACTTGGGTTGGGTCGTGTTGGGTTGGGTTGGATTTAGTTGAGTGGTCAGATATAGATTGTCAAGTCGAATATTCTTATTGTAGTTCTACCTGACTTAATCCATTTTGAGATACATCGATCATATTACATGAGAAGAACTTTTCTCAGCGGGATTTAAATCTAAATTCGCCAAATTGTGGGGACTATTCACCCCCTCTAGATAAATCACCCATTACCCATCTGTATTGTTTTTATTTAGTTGCCATATTTATTGTTACTTTTGAGTTTTGTCAAACAAGCTTAATTACTAATTTAACTTTAGTTCAATCCAACATGAAAACACAGGAAAAAAGAAAGAAGAAAAGTTTACTTTTAAGGTTGGTATGTTGTTGTCTAATTTATCAACACCGAAATGGTAATGGTAGGCATAATTCTTTTATTATTTCAATAATAGTGCTTTTTATATTATATTTATTTATAGAAATATATAGGTGGGTCTCTGGTATTTTCTATAAGAGGGTTCTGTCATGAAATGCAAGATGATGTAACTGACTTTGTGACAATGATCCTAATTAGGATTGTCGAACACAATAATTTATCCAAAATAGAAAGAAATATATTAAAGTGCCAAATTGTTAAAGTAAAAGCCCATGAAATTGCATAAAAAGGAGTACCTTTTCCATGCCACATTAAAAATACCTACCTTTTTAATTGTTAAGTTTTCATCTAGTATAAAATTATTGAATGATGTAACGTGCCACTCCTTTGATGTTGATATGTTATGCAAATACCATTTCCAACTAAGATATGGATATATTAATTTAGTATTATGAGTTAGTTCAACCATTTTAAATCGGAATTTAAAATGATTCAATGAGTTCAAAATAACTCAGATTTATATATAACAAAAAAAAAAAAAAAACAGCTCAAAGTAACTCTAGCTTGACACGTTTTATTCTTTTCTCATGTTTGGGAAAAAAACATAACAATTATATTGCACGAATAAACTTGTACTCATTTAAACTTCGGATTAAGGTGAAATTTTGCATCAATTCTATTATATGGTTGAGGAAAAATTGCAAAAATGATCCCATAATTATTGCTCGCTGACATAAAAGTCCTGTAACTGTTTAAGCTGGCAAAAAAGTCTTGTAACTAAAATAATTTGACAATTTAGTCCAATTTGGTCCAAATTGAAATTTTCTACCAATCCGCCAAGTCACCCACCCCTTGCTGACATGGAAAATTAACACCCTTGTTGACGTGGAAAAATTGCAAAAAATGGTCTTGTATTGCTTACTATCAAAAAGTCCTTTAATTTTTTGGGGGTGGCAGTTAGGTCCTGTATTTAAAACAAATTGACAATTCA
>JAYDYQ010001601.1:0-25679 GCA_034814905.1 Penstemon davidsonii
ATCCTTATCATATATAAACATATATAAAGAATCCTTATCTAGTTCGGTTAGGAAACAAGAATAATATAACTTAATTAGTTTCCTATTGAACTTGGACATCTTTAATTAAGTAAATTTCTTTACTTAATTCGATTCCTTAATTATATTTAATTAATTAAACTCCTTTAATTAATTCAGCCCATTTAATTAATTAATCCAATTAATTAATTAATCCTTCTCCATTAATTAATTAGACTACTTCTAATTAATATTTTTCTCCTTTAAGAATTAACACTTTAATTCTCTAATTTTGATTTAACTCTTTAAATCAAACTTTCCTCATATGATTTGTTGCAGTCCAATTGTATTGTGTGTGACCCTCTAGGTTCACCATCAATTGGTCGCGGGCCCACGACTTTCGTGATTTAATTTATGAGCTTATTAATTGCTACGATTAATAGAACCCCTTCAATTAACCACTCAAGAATTAATCTCCTTATTAATTCATGAGTACCCACACCTCATGGTCGATGTCTAGCCACAAGCCCATGAGGCCCAACTTCAGGTGAATTGATCTCAGTGAACCTCACCTCTTATAAGTACCATGTACATACGGTCCTTCTATCGACTTAATTTCCCGATCGAGACCTAGGGTGTGTGAATTGATCGGCACCTCTAATTATCTCGATAACTATACTTTCTAATTCCGGATAATGATTCCAATGTGACTGCTAAATTTGGAAACTCCTTTCCAAATCCGTCACCAACTATGGCCATAGGTTTCTCGGAATCTATTATCTAAGAACGTATAGGAAATTCCCTCATCCATTACGATGAGTCGGTAGATTCCATCTTGGTACTAACCACTCGCGTACACAACTATAGGCACCCAACTTAGGCACATTATGGTCAGGATACGTGACCAGTACCTAAATCTAAGTACATATACTTATGCACCGAATTCGCCCTAGCACCTCAAGTCTAAGGACTAAATCGTACACTATTATAAGTCTTGAGAAACGTCCCATCACCGATATGCGTCATGCGCTTCCACAATGGGTTTCTCTGTTCGGGTCGTTCGATGCGTTCGATCCCCTATCGAACCACCTACTCATATGCACTAGCATCAAATGCCTTGCTCATGAAACGCTACAAATTCACTCCAAGTGAATCATGCATACTTGTACAAGTCTTTGCGATTCCTTCGATACCCCGTCTTGTTCGGAATCTATGACTTGGAACATGTTTTAAGATCACGACCTTAGAGACTGTTTCATGATTGCACTCATACTGAAGTGAATCGTCCCATAGTCTAATGTGATCTTAGGATTTCATCCAATCGCTTAAATGTATTCGCGAGAGATGAATTTGGCCATTGTTTGATTTACATACTATAAACAAACGAGCGTATTAATTCATTTATACTAGAGAAAGATTACGATAGTCCTAATACAAGCTAAATATATTGGCTTGCAGGGCACTATCCTATCAATCTCCCACTTGCCCTAAAGCCAATCACAAACGCTTCTAAGACCCATCTTCCAAAGATGTTCTTCGAACTCTTTTCGTGACATAGGCTTTACTAGTGGATCCGCTAAGTTGTCTTCCGAGTCGACGTGATCCATTATGTATGTCTACTCTACCAATGATCTCTCTAATCAAGTGGTACTTTTCTCTCATTGTGTTTAGATTTCTGGTGAGATCTCGAGTCCTTTGCTTTAGCAACAACTTCATTGTTATCACAGAAGATAACCATGAGCTTCGCAATGCTAGGCACTACATCCAACTTTTGGATGAAGCTTTTTTGATCCAAACACTTTCTTTTGTTGCATCTGATGCTACGATGTGTTCTACTTCAATGGTTGAGTTGGCAACGGTGCTTAACAGAAATGAAGCCGCCAAGGAATATTACACAGGTGCAAAGCCTAGTAGGGAAAATAGTGGCCCTCAACAGGTTCATATCAAGGTCAGCAAATAAAAGTCTATCATTTTTTCAGACTTTGAGAAAAGCCAAAACCTTCGAATGGACCAAGGCTTGTGACCATGCGTTCGATCAACTAAAAGAATACCTGACCTCACCACCACTACTCGCCAAACCTACGGAAGGACAACCTCTTTACATATACATCGCTATCTCTGAGGCTGCAGTGAGCTCAGTAATGGTTAAAATTGAGGGCTCGGAGCACAAACCAGTCTATTATTTGAGTAAATTATTGCAAGGGGCTGAAAAGAATTATTTGGTGATTGAAAAGTTCGCTTTGGCCCTAGTGACGTCGGCACGTAGATTGCGACCCTATTTTCAAACATATAAAATCATTGTTCTTACCAATCAACCTTTGAGGCAAATCCTATCAAAACCTGAAGCCTCGGGAAGATTAATCAAATGGGCTGTAGAGTTGGGACAATACGAGATCGAGTATCAACCACGAACGTCAATCAAAGCTCAAGTACTTGCAGACTTCCTCCTAGAAACTCCAAGTCCGTCGGAGACAAATCCTGAAGTGACATCTACAAGTGATGATAACATTATGATGGTCGATAAAGTAGTATGGCTTATGCACGTCGACGGTGCATCAAGCAGAGATGGTGGCGGTGCAGGAATTAATTTCCAAGGACCAAATGGCGAAGATATGAATTATGCCATCACCTTAGATTTCATGGTAACCAACAACATCAAGATTGCAGGATTGGAAATGGCATTAGAAGCCAACATCAAGACGTTGAACGTCTTAACGGATTCCGAGCTGATCCAGAGACAGATAAATGGAATGTATGAGGCCAAAGAATACAACATGATTAAGTATCTGAAAAAGGTAAAAGAATTGGCCGAAAAATTTGACAAGTTTGAAATTCAAAATATACCCCGAGAAGAAAATCGATGGGCTGATCAGCTGTCTAGATTTACGGGAACCAGGGATGGAAAGTCTAAAAGAGTGATTACTTGGTTGATCTCGAAAACACCATCAATCGACCTTGACACCGTTCCCGTTACTGAAATAATGGACATCGACTTGGCCGCAGATAGTTGGATGACCCTCCTTGTCACCTATCTGGAAGATGGGTCGCTCCCTAGCGATAGGAATGAAGCTAGAAGAATAAAATATCGAGCACCAAAATATGCCATTGAAAAGGGAAAACTCTACAGACGATCCGTCTCTGGAATTCTGCTAAAATGTATTCCCGAGAACCAGGCCCAGAGCATCCTCAAAAGTATCCATGAGGGAGAAGCAGGAAATCACAGTGGAGCTCGAGCACTCACACTCAAGTGTTTAAGAACGGGGTACTATTGGCCAACGATGTATGCATATGCCCAAGATTACGTAAAACATTGTCATTTTTGCCAAATACATTCGAATATAATACATCAACCAGCTGAGACAATGCACTCAATCCCGATCTGTTGGCCTTTCGATCAATGGAGAATTGATATAGTGGGACCATTCCCAACGGCCAGATCGAAAAAGAGCTATGTCCTGGTCGCCGTCGAATATTTCAGCAAATGGATTGAATGTATAGACTTAGCTCAGATAACACAGTTTCAGGTTCAAGAATGGTGCTCCAAGTTTGGGATACAGCAAAATTTTACATCCGTCGGACATCCTCGAGCCAATGGGCAGACTGAAGTAGCAAATCGAGAGATTATAAAATCCCTCAAGAAAAGACTGGACGACGCCAAAGGAAAATGGTTGGACGAGCTCCCTGGTGTCATTTGGGCTAACAGAACTACTATAAAAGCCTCTACCGGTGAAACACCTTTTAGCTTAGTCTATGGATCAGAGGCAGTTATCCCAGTTGAGGCACTAGTCCCCAGCCCAAGAATCGAGTTGTACGATAAAGAATCAAATGATCAACTAAGAAAGGACGACGTCGATTTAAGTGAGACCTTGAGGGAAAAAGCCAGTCTTCGTTTGGAAGCAGCTAAGTCCAGCATGGAAAAGGCATACAATCAAAGAGTGAGGATACGATCGTTCAAGGAAGGTGATTTGGTACTTAAAAAGGTTGAGGTATCAAGACATGTGGGTAAATTACAGCAAAATTGGGAAGGACCGTACGTAGTCACGGCGGTCGGCAAGAGGGGATCATATAAAATAGCCCATATGGATGGAAGTCCACTTCCTCGAACCTGGAATGCAGTAAACCTCAGAAGATATTATGGTCGTTAATCCTGAAACAGAAGGTCTTGAAAATTAGACAGGATTTTACGAGAAATTAGTTTGTTTTTTCAAAATTTTAGTCTGTTTTATTCTTTTCCTTTCAAGCATCAAACTTATCTACGATTATAATAAAACTTTTGCTTATTTTTTCCATACATCGCATTTAAAAAGACCGTTGTCAAAATTCAATCTACAAAGGTTAAAAACCAAAAGATTGGTATAAAACCTAAGGTAGAGCTATAATCCTTGAGTAAAACCGATTGGGTCGGTATAAACTCATCGATCCCCTAACGAACGGTTTACAAAGGTTAAAACCACAGTTGGTATAAAACCTAAGGTAAAGCTATAATCCTTGAGTAAAACCGATTGGGTCGATATAAACTCATCGATCTCCTAACGAACGGTTTACAAAGGTTAAAAACCAAAAGATTGGTATAAAACCTAAGCAAGATAAAAATCTTTGAGTAAAACTGATTGAGTCGGTATAAACTCATCGATCTCATAATAAACGATCTACACAGGTTAAAAACCAAAAGTTGGTACAAAGCATAAAGCAAGATAAAATCTTTAAGTAAAAGCCGATTGGTCGGTATAAACTCATCCATGATCTTCTAATGATTAACATCAATAATGGGTCAAAAACCTAAAATAAAACACATATCTGCGCAAGCAAGCCTGGTTCCGGAGAAACTCATCACTCGACATCATGCGATATATGAAAAGGGAATTTAGTGTAATAAGTAAAAGAAGAATTTTATTTATGTCCCTAAAACTATTACAGATAAGTAAACTACTTTGGAAAGAAAAACAGATCTTCCTAATCGATCGACAACAAATCCTATTACATGCTAGATGAAAGTCAGGATCGAGTACAGCTCAGTTGTCCAGTAGACTTGTAAAAAACAATCTTACAAGGTCGATTCTTCGACTAAGGATGCTAAGGTTTGAAGAATGGCGGCATGAATAGTGGATTTCTGCTTTTTTCTATCTCCACACTTTTCCCAGCATTCTTGCTACCGGTTACACCCGCTCGGCGAAGACGACCGTCTTTAAGGTTCGCAATTATGACCACAAGGCTCGGAATCAGAGAGAGCTTTGTGAGATCATAATTTTACATCGGTCGATGGTGGTCAGCATTCTCGATCATATCTTCTAGTTTTAATGAACTGACCAGCTTTCCACCGACCACGGAACTATTAGATCGAGATGCCACCATACCAACCCTTAGCCATTTGCTCAGGATGGTCGATACATGACAGATGCTCCGATCGATCCCCTTTTTTAGGGATCAGAGACTTCATGGTTTTTGAGAAGTCTCCATTTTCCGATTCCGCCCATACCAAGTCGACATACTTAACAGATTGTTGATTTTCTGAGTTAGGAGGACGACCACCGTTTTGAGAAAAGAGGAAGTACATTGTTTAGAAATTTTACTTTTAAAGGTAAATGAATGAAAGGTGAAGGATTCCTTTTATAGGTAAGAGGGTAAAAATCCAACGGTGAAACTCATATCAAATCAACGGCAATGACGTGATATCGGGAATTACGTTACGTAGTCATAATTGCAAGCCATAAAGGCAGGACTTGAATTAAATGCACTATCAGGTCGATCAATTAAAATTATTATACATTAGATCGATATTTAACATACAAGAATTATCATTACAGAAATTATAGGCATCGATCGATTTACAAACAACTCTATATACAAAATCTCGAGGAGGGGTTTATCTTCGATGATCATTATAGCAACAAGTATTTCGGAACCTTCGAGCTACAGAATATACCATCTTTACGTCCACTTTAAGAACAGTGACGGAAACTAAAGTTCAGGCTTTCTTCTAAGGATCGGCAGGTGTCATCGGTCGAGAGAAGAACACATGCTATCACAATTCGACCACCTCGAAGAAGCTGATGCTTTTTCTTCGTCAAGTGTAGTAGGGATCAGAAGGATCTCATGCATGGCATCGTCGACCTGTTAGAAACAAGTTGATTTCGATAAACCAAGAATCCAGCTTTCCTCTGATCTCGACCTCTACTAAACGGCATAATTTATAGTCGACTAATCCCCAGTTACGAGATTCGTCCGACCAAGGCCGTATAAGGTTGAACTCTCATTTTTCCAATTCATCCCATACCAAGTCCGGAACTTATCATCCGTTGAGCTAACACATTTTGGTGGACAACGATGGTTATACCAGTAGAAATTATTCTTGAACAACTTCATTTTTGTGAAATGGAGAAGCACAGAATGACCTTTTTATAGGCTGGGGGTACAGGATCCAATGGTGTTGCGTTAAGATCCCATCAACGGTCCAGATTAAATAAGTTAACAAATTTATTCATGGCGTCGGGAATACGTTAGGTTAATACCATAAATAAATAAAAAAGTGCAAGAACACAGAGGAACGAGTCCAACGTAAACAATTTTATTAAAAAAATTTCAGAATCATTACAAATACAACCGATCAACTATAGAAGGAAAGAATACATTCGTTCCTAAAATCCTACTACGCTGCTCCTCGGAATGATTTGCTCCGACGTACTTCTCAATCTTGGACTCCTGTCACTGCATTGGTGAAGATTGGCAAATATACTTCACCAGACCTTTGAGAGACACCCTCCTCGTTCGAAGGATGTCCAGAAGGAAGATTACAAAGTATCCTCCTTGGTCGAAGAGAATACCCTGACACAGGGGATACCATCATTTTAATGAACTAACCAGCTTTCATCTCTCTTAAACAGATTTGGTTAATATATTCACCATAATCAGGATGCCACAAGTGCCTGTGTGAATTTTTTAATGAAGGCACGTTATTCCTCTCTATTATGTTTCTTATTCTTCAAAGGGATTATTTATAGTATGAGGAAGCTATCAGTTAATGGACAAGCACGCGAAACGTCCTACGGTTACGGCACAACTACCAAGGTGCCTTTTTCTCTCCCAAGAAAATAGACAACAGTTATTTTGGCATTTAGGTCGGAACAACGTATTATTCTACATATAAGCGATTGAAACAACGAACTGCTCTATTCACGACAAAAAAGAGTTTGTTATATTACATTTCTCTAAAAAAAAAAAAAAAAAAAAATCATTTCCTTTGTACGTTGCTTATATCCGAGAGAGAAACCCCTTTCAAACTCTTGTCTCTTGCTCTTATCGATCTGGGATTGCGTAGCTTCTTCAAGATTCCTGTTCAATTGAAGAAGGTCTTCTTTCTCCTTAAGGAGCTGCTCCTTATCGGACTCCAAGCTGCTATTTACTCCAGCAAGTTCTTCATTCTATTTAGAAAGCTTTTCAGTAGCAGATCGGAGATTCTCGACCTCAGTCATCAGCGATCGATGAGCAGCAGCAATTGTGTTTACCCGTTCAAGAGACTCTTCTCGAGCAAAATAAGATTCATCATTTTGTATTCCAAGCGGAAGAGCTTCATGCTTGGCCTATTATGGAAAAATAAGAATGAGGAACTCCAAAAGCTAGAAGATAAAAGATCTCTATTGAAACAATAAACAAAAGTCACCATTTCCAAACGTTTGAAAATGGACTGAACGAGCTGCAAGGGAGAGTGGTTCTTCAGTTTATCCAGCTCCTTGGGCAGAATTGTACCCATTCCCAGATTCCAAGAAACCCCATCAGGCTCGACGGAGGTTGGAATGCATGCATCAATGGAAACCCCACCAGATCGACTCATCCCAAAGTCAGTTATCTCTTCGACCTGTTCCTTAAAAGAACGGTCGTCTAATAGAGATGGATCATCCATGGTATTTTCGAAACTAGAGTGACTGGGACCAGACCCAGTTTTAGATACATCTTGAGAAATAGTGACAGGAGAGATGACTTGGGTATGTTGAGAAGTTGAAACAACAACATTCGAACTTAAAGGGGCAAAGAGAGACTCAGGAATATCTTCCATAGGCCCCCTCATTTGTAATGTTGGCTCAACCTCAGAGGTGGGAGGAGTAATTATGACCTGCTGAAAATCTTCTTGACCAGAGGTTTGATTTATTGTGGCGCCTCGATCGGAAGGGGGACGCTCGTCCATTGTTTGGTCGACGAGAGGAGGAGAAGCATCTCGAGACTCCTCGTTTGTTGTTTGGTCGACAAGAGGAGGAGAAGTAGCTCGAGACTCCTCGTTCTGGTAAACCTCCAGAATATTGGGATCCACCAGTGGACTTCGGATCGGAGCCCGTGAAGGTCCCGTTGAAGAATCCGTTGTTTCCTTCACCGGAGGGGGAATATTCGTTGGTATTTTTGGAATTCCTCCTGAAGAAGATGACACCGGGTCGGATTGAGGCATGGCTTCCCGAGAAGGAGCTCCTCCCTGGGAAGATAATTGATGCGAACTTTCCGTTCGGGTTTTCTTCTTCGGAGTATCTCATCGGGATAGACCCCGTAGAGATCGTTTTGTAGCTCCAGAAAAAAGATTGGAACTCATGATCAGAAAACCAGAAATTCTTATGAATTATCGAACTATGAGCTCCGATCTACAATAAGGAAATTTTATATTGCAAGTGGGGACGCGCGGTAAAATTTCAAAGATTTTACCTTTATATATAGTAAAGGAAATGACAATTATGTCCTCAACCCTTGGCGCGCGCAGTAAGATTTCAAATAATTGTCAGAATGGATTGTCGAATGCGTAATACGATCAACTAGACTACAAAGAACAATTCAACAAAGATTAATATACCAGTAAAAATCATATATACCAAATTAGAAATTTTCTACCGGCTACATTTGCAGATTTTTCCATATTCCATCGAACAAAATGACAAAGTTATAAGGATCAAAGAAAGTTACAACTGAAATCCTAATCTAGAGAGTAATCTAGGATGGGGAATTAACTTTCTTCGAGAACAACTTTTCACTATCTTCTTTTCCTTCATCGGCCTGATCTCCTTCAATATCTTCTTCCTGATTCTCGTCTTCCTCCCCGTCTGATCGATCTTCCTCGACGTTCTCCATCAACTCCATGTCAGGTGCGGGCACGGGAAATGGAGTTCCGTACTCAGCCACTAGATGAGCTAAAGGATGATCACTATACTCAACAGTAGGCAAACAATCAGGATGATAGGATTGGAGTTTTCGATTCTTTTCAATAGCCATTACCCCGCGGTATTCATCGTTCCTATCAGGAATTTGACCTGACTCGATTAGTTGATCGACCCCTTTGTAAAATGAGCTCAGCAGCAGACCTCCGATTTTCTGATGTGTAATAGCCGTATGTACTGGAGAATCAAGAAACTCCCTAACAACAGATTCTATACCAGGGGAGTGATGTTCGTCTATAATGTTATCTAAACTGGAATCATCTTCCTTAGCAGCAAGTTGTGATCGAAGTGATGCTATCTCCGACTCCAGTTTACTAACCACAGTGGCATGTGAAAATCGTTGCTCATCTATTTCTCGACTCAATAGGTTGAGCTGTGCCTGGTATCGACTAGCATCCGTCATTATATTAATAATGTGAGGATTGTCAGTCTCCAAATTTGCATTGGCACTAGGAACAGGTTGAGTAGGGGCAGAAGCGTGAGAACTATCGACCTGCGCAAGTTGATCTTCGAGCTCCTTGATCCTAGCGGCCAGAATATTGTTGGACTCCTCCAGAAACTTGCACTGATCTCTATGTAATGCCGTATCATACATGGCAGGTACCAAAGCATTACCAGTCTGTGGCAAGAACATGTTGCCTAAATAAGAAATAAGATAAAGAAGCTGAAATTTGTTGATTGAACAGACATAGTTTTAGCATATTACCACTTCATGGGCATGAGCGGCTCTTGCCAATTGATCAAAGGGATTTTTCTTTAAGGTCCGCTGCACGTATCTGACAAAAGTAGAAGATAGGAGAAGTCGGATCGACTTATCGATGACATTCTCCTTGTCATCGATCGACAAGGAATCCCTTTCGGAGTATCCAGCCGCTCGTTTCCCCTGAAGGTGATTCTCGATCATGTCTATCAAAGAAGCCTTATGGCTCGTATCTCCGACATGAGTAAAATACTCACCTTCTTTGTCATAAAGCTGACTTCTCCTTTTGGCATCGGGACCAGTAGGATTCCGTTCTGGCCAAGATTTACAGCCCAAGATGCCAAATTCATCCCTAAGATTTTTAGGTGGAAAGCCGCGACCAGGGCGAGAGCTCGTTGATGGAATACTTGTCGAAGTTTGACCAGATACGGGATGGGCTACTCGGATAGGATCTGCATTCTCGAACGACTCTTCTTCAAAGTCTTCCAAATCCTGATATTGGTCTCTTCTCCTTTTTCTGGACTGCCTCTGCTCGATGGGAACTTTTCCCGACAACTTCCTCGAGTTTGAATGACAGTTTTTCCAACCACGGAGAAACGACAGTTCTCAACCATGGAAGCTGCGATATAAGATCGATAAACATTAGTGGACGACAAACTTATAGATCCTTTTCTAAAGATAAGATAAATAATAGAAAAACCTTACCTAGGGATCGATCGTCCGATGGGATGGGAAAATCCAGAGAACTCAATCCTGCCTTCCGAAGGAAGATTTCTCCGATCAAATAAGCTGATTGATACTTATTTGATCTCATTTCCTCGATCAAATCAGACGAAAATAGGTCGTCTGGGGCCATCTCGCCGGTCACCTTTCGACCACCGTACACCCAAGAGTGGTTATATCCCCAATCATAAGCGAATTCTTCAGTTTCTCCATTCTCAAGAATACGCACGGTCCGAGCTTTAACAAAAAAGAAGTTCGACTTCCACTCCGTACTGTTGCTCGAAATGGCATTTTCAAGAACGGCAAACCCTGGTCTTTGGCTAACGTAATAATATCCTCTATTAGAGGAGGTCGAGATGGAAAGTCAGAAAAAATGAAGAAAATTACGAAATGAGGGCCGCAGACCTCGTGCAACCATCAGAGCGGAAAATGCCATAATTAAGGCTATGGCATTTGGGACAAGTTGGGTTAAAGAGACAAAGAAGGTCTCTAAAAATTGGCGAAGGATCGAAGAAAGGGGAAAACGCAGCCCATGTTTGAAGTGAGACGTATAGAAAGCTCGACAGTTTGGGGGAATGGTATTGACTCTCTCCTCGGGGGAAGGAATAATGATTTCAAAATTCGAAGGGAAATAACGACCATATTCTCTTTTCAAAGTAGGTAGATCTTCTTCTTTCCATCGGGAAGGAAAGAACTCGATAGGAGCGGAAATTTGAGGTTGGGCAGTTTTGGATTTTTTGGATGCCCTGGCCATCATCTCCTCCTCTGGAACGATCTCCACCACCAAGCTATCAACCTCTTTTTCTTCATAATCTCTGATTTCTTCAGCTTGAATATCGTCTGCTACTTCCTCTTCAGAAGAAAGGACTTCAGGATTAGAGGTACTAGGTGGTGCTTGTTCTCTTTCGTTTTGGATCGATGAATGGGGATTCTGCGAAGTCGAAGCCATTGGTTCTTGGAGTAACGTGCTCGATGAAGTAAGAAAATGGCAAGATTATCGATTAAAACTTTTACTGCAAGAAGATCTAAATATCTGGGGTAAAAAGTAAAAAGATCCCGCTAATTTCGACTATATATATGGGCGGTGAAAAGACGGATCAACCCTTTTGCGTCTCTTCAGCTTCCCGCCAAATTATGAAAGGACTTTATATTTGTCTGACACACGTTACCGAAATACGTGTCCCTATCAGGATGGTTTAGATGGATATGCACTCTTTTTCCCTTGTTCGGTTTTTATCCCATAAAAGGGTTTTTCCGAACCAGGTTTTTAACGAGGTGTATTTCATGATCAATGAAAGGACCAAAGTAACACTTATATTTACTTCTACGAGCTTCAGCTACGATTACGCTCGAGAAGTGAGGGAGTACTGATGGGGGCTATTTTACACCTATAATAAAGTACAGCTTTCCGAAGAAGGTCAAGATCAATCCGACCTGTGAAGACCACAAGATCGGCTCGACCCGCCCAAGTATATCTGACCTATCCTGAAGAATTAATGGGCCATGCTGTACTCCTAAGTCGTGCAGGATTCCTAGGCCTAATAGGACTCCAAGTCAAGTTAGGACTAGGCAATTATTATAAACACTGAGTTTTATATTGTAATGAGCATCCAGATTTTAACCTATCAATATATACTACTCTTATTTCGCTTCCTATTGAGTTGTTCTTACGTGTTTTATATTGTTCTTGAAAGTACGCCATCCTGAGTACTTTAACCAAACCCCTATCATAGAATTGTTCCTTTATTAATTTACTGAGATTAACCTAAATACGAAATCAGGCTAAATCATACTTAGTTAGTTAACTAATGTAGTTAGTTTAGTTAAAACACCAAAAATATATTTGAATTAGGAACCAGATTAAAAGTAAATTAGGAATTGAAATTGATAGATATTTAGTTAAGTCCCTGTGGAGACGATACTCTTATACTTACTCTTTATTACTTTTGCGATACGTGCACTTGCGTTTATTTGGGTGTGTAAATTCCGCAACATCTGTTTGCCAAAGTTATAGAGAACTTCACAATTTCGCTGGATAGTGTGCCAATGAAGAGATTTCATTCCATGATTGCTGTTTATTATGGACTGAAGGTGAACTAGGAAACTTTCGTGTGGTACATCTTGGCTGATCACAAGGAGCGTGGTCATTCCAACCATAGAATCTTCCTCAGTCATCTGTTCAGCCATATTGGCTGCTCTATGACCCATGGAAAGGTCATACATAATGCAAAGGAGTTGAAAGTCTTCGAGCCTGTTCGCTCAAAGACTACTGAAGTCTCTCCAGAGAAGAAGAAAGAGCAACCAAAGAGGAAGGCTGCTGCTGAGCCAAAGCAGCCAGCTGTTGAAAGGAAAAAGAGGAGTAAGACAACTGCTCCCAAGACTTCTGTTCAAACAGCCCAGCCAGCTGTTCAAGCCAGAACAGATTCAAAGCCGAAAGACAAGGATACTGCTGATGCTGTCTTAGATCAGACAGTAAAGGAGATTGAAGAAATGGATTATGGTTCTCCTTCTAGAACCATTTCTGCTGATAAGCCACTGGACACTAAGGTCACCATCAGAAAAATAATGACCTTTGTTGAATCACCTACTAAGCTATCAGAGTTAGTAAGGCAAAGTCTTCCATCAGCAGAGAGGCCTGTTGGAAGCAAGTCTGCTGATGATAAGTCGTCTGATACTCAGAAGAATCGGACCAATGCCCCAACAACTGATGTTAATCAACCTCAAGAGGATTCTGAAGTGCAGATCCTCGAACCAATCGTTGATGCACCTATTGCAACTGCTGCTTCAGAACCAACTGCTGCCGCACCAGTTATTGAATCAATAGCGCAAAGAAAGAAAAGGACCGGGAAAGCCAAAGTCTCTGCTCTTCACAAAAAAAAGAGAGAAGAAGCTGAACAGAGAAAGAGAGATGAGGCTGAGATTCAGAAGGCAATAGAGTTGAGCAAGGTTGATGCTCAAGTCAAGCAGTTGACTGACGCAGAAATTGCTGCCAAAGAGGCAGAAGATTTGGCTAAGGCCTTGGAGGAGAGCTAAAAGGATGCTTATGGACCCAGAAGGTCAGGAGGCATCGTCATTGGAAAACCCAAGGAAGGGGAATTTGTGCTGCCAAGAGCCAAACCAGTCAAACGAAGGAAGTTTGAAGTCAGAAGAGCACTTGACATTGTTCAAGGTGACTCTGCTGTCTTTGAGAAGTTTGAAGCTGAGCTAGAAAGGATGAATCAGCTGCTTCAATCAAGAACCACCTTTCTCCCAGAAAAGATAAGATACAACAGATGGAGGGAGTATAGGTTGAACAAATCTGATGATGAAATCCAAGCCTGGAGGGTGTTTGCTGATGAAGGATGCTGGGTTCTGAATTGGCTGCAGACTACTTCAGTGGCGAAGGCTTTAGATTCAGATTTCGTTCGTGACAGATTACATGGCTTTGCAACAGCCATTGTAAAAAGAGAGGCAACTGCTATCAAGGATTCACTGCTAAATAAGTCTGGTCCAGCTGATGACCTAATTGATAGAGCAGTTAAAATCGCTGTGTATACAACTTTGTAGAAATGGGCTCAAAGATCAAGATATGAACCTGGAACATCCAGTGATATGCCCACTCTGCCAAGTTTACAGCGAATTGCCTTTGGCTCAAAAATCAGTACGTTTCTACATCACCATTTGTTCCAGCTGACTTGATTCGTCAGAAAACTATTGTGTCTGCTGATGGTGCTGATATCATTCACATAGCTGATGAGCCAGCTGATGAAGAATTGAAGAAGGACCAGCAAGCTGTGGAGATAAACCTTGATACATCGAAGTCACTGCATGCTGATGTTGTTAAAGAGATTCCTTTGGCCATTGAGTGGAAAGCTGAAGAGAATCCAGTTCTTCATGAAGCTCATGTTCAACAGGAAGAACCTGCTGAAGCATCAACCTCTATTCCTACTGCTGAGTTTCATTCTTCACTGATGGAGTCAATGCAGCTGTTGATGGATAACGCCATGAAGGAAGTGGAAAAGAGGAACCAACTGATGTTCAAACAAGTACAGGAGGCTACTGCAAAAATTGTGCAGGATGCCATTGAAAATTTTCCTCTGCCACCAGACAATTCCCTAGCACTAACTCAGAGTCTTCTAAGCCTGAACAGAAGTGTTGAAGATGTGAAGGTTGATGTAAGTCACCTGCGCACAGCTCTTCAGAGACATGAGTCAGATATTGCTGGAATTGCAAGGGTCATAAGAGAAGTTGGTGAAGCTGAAATTGAGAAGAATACTGCCATGATACAAGAATTTACAACTATCACCAAGAAAGCACAAAATGAGATATCAACACTTCAACTGAATGTTGACTATCTAAATGACCAAGCTGGTGAAATGAAAGCTACTTAACAACATCATATTGATCAACTCTACGTTGTGGATCAAAACATCAGAAAGCTGTGTGATGATGTCAACGTCTCTCCTGATCAACTCAACCCTGTTGCTGATGACAAAAAGGGGGAAGAGGAGTCAACTAAGAAGAGTGTTGCCATTGCAACTGTTCAAGTACCAGAACAAAGAGCTGCTGCTGAAAAGCCAATTGAAGATAAATGTTGGGTTATTGGTAACGTCAGAACGTTAAAAGCAGCGGAATTTAAAAATTTTTAAATAACCCAAGCAGAATCTTTATTCATCTAGTCATACGAAAAGGATTTTTACATAAATCGAAACATCCATAGGGTGTTTAGCGATTTTACCTTACCACGGGAACGGTGGTGATTTTTCTCCGGTCTTCTTTCAGATCTGCAGGATTTGGTTCGAGAGAAGCACACCAAGTGTTGTGCCTCTAGCGGTATCCACACCAACTGGATTGAAGCAACTCTCGTGAATCCTCAGGCTCAGAACTAGGATGGAAGAGATATCAAGCAGGAAGAATGAAGAAGAAAACCAGATCTAGATCTGGATGAGAGAGGGGCGGCCTCTCTAGCTTGGAGAAGGGGGCGGCACACATTCCTAGGTGGAATTTCGTGGCTTTATGGAGGCTAGGGTTTTTGGAGTCTCCTACTCCTTATTTATAGATTACTCTTGACCTAGCTTTGACCTAATCCAACTAGGAAACTTAAAGCCCATTTACTTATGGCCTTTATTTGTTTCCTAATGGACCTAGACCACCTTTTAATTAATTAAACTCCTTTAATTAATTCAGCCCATTTAATTAATTAATCCAATTAATTAACTAAATTAATTCCTCTCTTATTAATTAACACTTTAATTAATTAGTTTTTCTTCTTTAAGAATTAACACTTTAATTCTTCAGTTTTGATTTAACTCATTAAATCAAACTTTCCTTATATAGATATGTTGCAGTCCAATTGTATTGTGTGTGACCCTCTAGGTTCACCATCAATTGGCCGTGGGCCCACGACTTTCGTGATTTAATTAATGAGCTTATAATCGCTCCGATTAATTGAACACCTTCAATTAACCACTCAAGAATTAATCTCCTTATTAATTCATGATACCCACACCTCATGGTCGATGTCTAGCCACAAGCCCATGAGGCCCAACTTCAGGTGAATTGATCTCAGTGAACCTCACCTCTTATAAGTACCATGTACATACGGTCCTTCTATCGACTTAATTTCCCGATCGAGACCTAGGGTGTGAGAATTGATCGGCACCTCTAATTATCTTGATAACTATACTTTCTAATTCCGGATAATGATTCCAGTGTGACTGCTAAATTTGGAAACCCCTTTCCAAATCCGTCACCAACTATGGCCATAGGTTTCTCGGAATCTATTATCTAAGAACGTATAGGAAATTCTCTCAACACACTACGTTGAGTCGGTAGATCTCATATTGATGCTAACCATTCACGTACACGACTATACGCACCCAACTTAGGCACACAATGATCAGGCTACGTGATCGGCACCTAAATCTAAGTACGCACACCCATGCACCGAATTCGCCCTAGCACCTCAAGTCTAAGGACTAAATCGTACACTATTATAAGTTTGAGAAACATCCCATCGCCGATGTGCGTCATGCGCTTCCATAATGGGTTTCTCTGTTCGGGTCGTTCGATGCGTTCGATCCCCTATCGAACCACCTACTCATATGCACTAGCATCAAATGCCTTGCTCATGAAACGCTACAAATTCACTCCAAGTGAATCATGCATACTTGTACAATTCTTTGCGATTCCTTCGATACCCCGTTGATAGAATAGTGTCCGGCAAGCCAACTGTATGGCTGCCATTTATTGTAATAAATAAAGGAACTATTCAATTTAGATTAATAAATGCATCTTTATTATATGGTCATCTTTATCTTATGTAATAATTATCTACGCATAAGGATATAAGTCCTTAGATCACAGGGCTATGGGAGTATGGGACAACCCGTGGACTGATCTCCAAGGCCGTGATCTAGAACATATTCAAGAGTCGTAGAATCCAATCGAGATGGGACATCGTTGGATTCGGTTAGACTCTCACTAATGTGTATACTTCGATGAACTGGAGGACGCTGGGGTCCACGAGCGTGACTGGGATAGTCGATACACATAAGTGGGTGACTTGCCGGGATGTCAAGTGCACTGAATACCCCAATTAGGAAATAACTCACCATGGAAGCGGTAGTCGCATATCGGAGTTGAAGTTATTCCTATTTACAACAGTATACGAGGAATGATCCCCAAACACTTGAGGTGAAAGGGTTTATCTGGTGCGAGAACGTCTATACTTAGATGTGAGTTCCGACCGACTGGAGAACGCCAGAAAGTCTCTGTGGATTCACGTTGGGTATAGAGGGACTCGTATGCAGGTTCATATCATCAACAAAGGATCCATTGACCCGACTTGATAGGTTGGGAAATTCTCCTATGGATTTCTGTGAGAAATTAATTCTGGTAAAATCCTTGGCCGAGGTATCTGACGGCTTTATGAAAGTAGCTCATAAAGATTAAGTCAAAGAGAATTATTTCGAGATCAGAATGCATAAAGTCAAAACAAAATAAAAGGGAACAGATGAAAAAATCCATGCCCTTAACTATTGACTGGGAGATCGATCGATGGAGAGATTATAGCGTATATGGAAATTGTAAATGATTAAAAGGTTCACTGAATTAATTCACCAGTGATTGGGCTCCATGGGCTTGTGGCCAGACATCGACCGTGGAGTGTGGGAGAATTCCCAAATTAGCAGGGGTGCTAATTTTGGAATGATCAGTCGACAGAGTGTTCGATTGATTTAGAGTATTTAATGCTCGAGTAATTAAATAAATATTTAATTATAACCCACGGCCAATTATGTGGTGAACCTACGGGGGCATACACAATACACATGAAGCGAAAGCGAGGAAATGAAGAACAACTGAGTCAACTAAATCGACTGGGTCGATTGGGGTGACTGAGTCGACTGGGTCGACTGGGTCGACCCAATTGGAGCGAAAGTGATCCAATTGGAATTGGATCAAAAAAAACTGGAAATTAAATTGGAATTTAATTTGTGAGTTAGTTAATTAAATTGGATTTAATTAATAATGGGAATATTTAATTAAATAGACTTAGAGTCTAATTTAATTAAATGAAAAAGGAATAAATTAATTGGACTATTTAATTGGGAATTAAATAAAGACCCAATTAATTAAATCTAGTATGGGCAATGAATTAATTAGAAGACTTAGTCTTCCAATTAATAGGGCCATGGCCCATGTGGGAGAATTAGAAGACTTGGGAGTCCTAATCCTAGGAGGATTAGGATGATGAGATTCCTATAAGTAGAAGACTTAAGGTCATATCTCATATACACTAATCAAGAACCAAAAAGCCAAGTCAAGAAAATTCTCTCCCTCTCTCCCTAGTGATCGGCCGAACCATCTCTTCCTTTTGGAAGAATTTTTCGACTTCGTTCTCTTTCCAATCTTGTTCTCTAATCCTAGATATTAATATATCCTATGTTCTAGCCGATTAGGATATATTATATTTCGTGATATTGTGGTGTATCAACTCGTAGAGGCGCAACACGTGGGGCGCTACAACAAATCTTGGATCGACTTCTACCGAGGGAAGAAAAGCACGACTTTGCTAATTACCAGGATTTGCTAGGAGACAGGTATAATTTGGATCTAATTATCCTTGTCGTTCTTATATTCATATATATACAACCAGTTTAGTATCCTGGCAAGATTCCGTAAGAGGTCCTTAAAATTTTTGTTTTCCGCTGCCTGAAGGGCTGTTTATCTTACCGAATCCCAACACCCGTCTCGTTCGGAATCTATGACTTGGAACATGTTTTAAGATCACGACCTTAGAGACTGTTTCATGATTGCACTCAATACTGAAGTGAATCGTCCCATAGTCGAATGTGATCTTAGGATTTCATCCAATCGCTTAAGTGATTCGCGAGAGATGAAGTTGGCCATTGTCTGATTTACATACTATAAACAAACGAGCGTATTAATTCATTTATACTAGAGAAAGATTACGATAGTCCTAATACAAGCTAAATATATTGGCTTGCAGGGCACTATCTTATCAATCTCCCACTTGCCCTAAAGCCAATCACAAACGCTTCTAAGACCCATCTTCCAAAGATGTTCTTCGAACTCTTTTCGTGACAAAGGCTTTACTAGTGGATCCGCTAGATTGTCTTCTTAGTCGACGTGATCCATTATGTACGTCTACTCTACCAATGATCTCTCTAATCAAGTGGTACTTTTCTCTCATTGTGTTTAGATTTCTGGTGAGATCTCGATTCCTTTGCTTTAGCAATAGCTCCATTGTTATCACAGAAGATAACCATGAGCTTCGCAATGCTAGGCACTACATCCAACTTTTGGATAAAGCTTTTTTGATCCAAACACTTTCTTTTGTTGCATCTGATGCTACGATATGTTCTACTTCAATGGTTGAGTTGGCAACGGTGCTTAACTTGGAACCTTTCCAATTTACCGCTACCCCCATTAAGGCAAAATATGTATCCAAAATTGGATATATATATTCATCCACATCAGACTGAAAACTCGAATCATTAAATCCTTCGAGTTTTAATTCTCAATTACCACCGTAGACCAAGAACAAATCCTTAGTCTTTCTCAAGAGCTTAAGGATATCTTTTACGGTGGTCCAGTACTAATCACCGGAGTTTGACTAGTAACTGCCCGTGACACTTGAGCAAGTTCTACATCTGGTCTTAGTACATATTATAGCATACCACATGCTACCTTTTGTCGAAACATAAGGTATTTGAGACATTCTCCTTTATCCTCATTCGATGTAGGGCACATCGATTAGAAAAAGAGTTACAATGTCTCATTGGAAGCAATCCTCTCTTGGATTCTTCCACACTGAATCTTTTCAGTATTGTTTCTATGAACTTAGATTTAGAGAGTCCAAACATCTTCTTCGATCTATCTCTATAGATACGTATCCCAATACGCAAGATGTCTCTCCCAAATCTTTCATGGAGAATTGCATGGATAACCATGCTTTCGTCTGCGCTAACATTCCGATATCATCCCAGATAAGCAGAATGTGATCGATATATAAAATATGAGCTTCATAGAGCTCCCACTAATCCTTTTGTACACTCAAGGTTCATATTCGTTTTTGATGAAGTCAAAAGCCTTGACTGTCTCATCAAAACAAACGTGAATCTTAATGGATTCAGACATTGCTACTGGAGAAAAGGTTTCATCAAAGTCTGTTCCAGAACTTTGTGAATAGCCTTTTACCACTAGTCGAGTCTTAGAGGTCAACACCTCTCCATTTATTCCTAGCTGGAAGATCCATTCACTACTTACAGGGATAAAATCCCTCGGGTGGATCGACCAAGGTCCATACCTTGTTGGAATGCATGAAATCCATTTCGGGTTGCATGGCCTCTTGCCATGATATACGTCTACATCAAATGTAGCTTCTTCGTATATGGTAAAACCATATCTTTCAAGCTCTTCATGAACTTGATCAAATCTACGAAGTACTGGTGTACTAGACGGTTTAGCAGTTTCTGGATTAACTCCCACTGTTTGTGGGGATGGGTCCAAATCTTGGACTTCATCAAGTTCCATGATATTCCCTATTTCCTTTGACGAGGATTTCATCAACTGAGAAACGGGTAGTTAGGAGAAACGATTGTTTCTCATTGTCGTGGAACATGTATCCAATGGATTTCGTTGGATACCCCACAATTATATACATATTGGATCTACTAGCCAATTTATCTCCTTTCTAGTTCCCAACTTAGGTAGGAGATCTCCATACTCAATAGTAAAAGTGCAAAGGTATTTTGCCATACCTTTCCTGGTAAAGCTTTGTAGGCACGGACTTTGAAGGTACTTTGCTCAGTATCTTCGATGCAGCCAGGAGAACCAGCCCCTAGAATACATAAGGAAGCTTCAACAAAACTCAACATGGATTGAACAATGTCTAACAATGTTCGATTCCTTCTCTTAGACACTCCAATAAGTTGAGGCGTCATAGGAGGAGTTTGTTGTATGAGAACCCCATTCTCAGTAAGATAATTGAGGAATTCTTGACTTAAGTATTTGCCACCTCGATCAGATCGAATGGCCATAATACTATGCCCTTGTTGATTCTCTACTTCGTTTCGAAATTCTTTGAACTTTTCAAAGGTTTTTCGAATTTGTATCTCACTAGATACATATATCACTAACGACCAAAGTCATTAGCAAAAAGGTACGAGGTATGAGTAATCGCTTCTTACACTAACCTTTAGTGGTCCACATTCAATCGTATGGATCAAATCCAAAGTTATTTGGTTCGCTTTTGATTCCCTGTGAAGGGAGATTTGGTCATCTTTCCTATGAGACAGGATTCGCAGGTTGGAAGTTCATCTAAGTTCTATATTTCAAGAGCCTTAGAAGAATCCAACTTTTGAATCCTACTCTTGGAGGTATGTCCAAGTCTAGCGTGCCAAAGTTGTGGATTATTATCTTGGTATTAATTGAACTAAGTACATTAACTCAATAGAATTGAGTTAACGGTTTAATTCAATTAATTTGCTTCCTTTCAATTAACTCTTTAATTGATTCATCTACTTTTTCAATTAACCCTTTGATTGAAACGTTGCTTAATAAATTAGACCTTCTAATCAATTAAACTAATCAGTGCCTTTCTAAGATTCAGTGGGATAATTCGACTTTTAGACTACTTGCGTTCTTTCGACTACCTTTATGGTCGATTTTAGAAGAGAACAACTTCTTCTTCATATTACTCTTCTTTGACTTTGCAGTCAATGAAGTGTATACGATCATGACAGGTTTATCCTATTTGCCTTTTACCAATACTTTGGTTAATTCATGAAATGTGATCAACTTATCAAATAAGATCAGAGTATTTCACGAATCTCTTGAATGAGCAGGGAAGAGAATTTAGATGGAGGTCAATGCTAAGATCACTTGCAGGCCTACGTTTAATCGATCCAGTTTTCAACTAGATTGATAAAAACAAGGACAGTGATACTTTGACATCAACTTCTTCACTTATTCTCGAGTTTTAAAACAAATCCTTAGTGGTCTCGAATCAAACGATTCGAAACTGCTCCTCAAAACAAGCTTTTGAAGTGGAGGTTTGTTTTAGAAGCTTCAGACATACTCCTATGTCGCTTCTTTAGCACATTCAATCTTGATGCTTATATAAGGAAACGATCGTTAAGATTCCCATACCCTATAGGTGATTCGTTCTACTTTTTAGGCTCGTCCTTATATGAGGAAACGATCATTAATATTCCCATACCCTACGGGTGATTCGTTCCTCCTTTTAGACTCATCTCGGAAGTGCATCAGGCATAGGCTAGTTATTAAGAACATGATTTCGACTTTCGGAATTGAGGACAATCCTCAAGTTTCTAAGCCAGTCGATATTTTGATCCAGTTATTTTATAAGTCGAGGATAAATAGTATAATAGATAATTATAGATATCTCAATATCTATTTCAAAGAGAAGACAAATATAAAGAGGACTAGTTAATGATTAATACTTATAATCTACGAAGGTTGGACTTTCTATCGTAAAAGTTCTCCCACTATTTTATCGAAACAATTACCCCTTCAATTGTTCGGAAATCCTATTTTCTAGTAGGTCTTGACGTCCCAGCGGATATTAATTGCACCCACGACTCGTGGCCATACAACTAATTCCCCAGGTAGGCATACTTATTGCCAATTGTGTCCCTACACAACCTTCAAGCTATTTTGCCTCGATTTTCGCACCCATCTAGCACTGCTACATCATGAGTGGTACTACTCGTTAAGTCTAACCCAATCAATCTCGATGAGCAACGGGCCCGGCCATGAAATCCCCGTAACTAGTTATCTGTCGATTATACATGTCCCGACCAGTCCCCACCCTTGTCAAGTTTATTAAATAAACAAGAATCGAGAGATTTCATGTATTGTCCCTTTCTTCGCCTCGGGTGCCAGACTCTGGATCACCTTAATCGATAAGTAGACAACATACGCTAGTCCCTATTGATGGAAGGCTTGGATTTATATAAATACTTCATTTTATTTTAACCCAATATGACTTAATATTTAATTCAAGAGGGGATTTGCTGGTTTGAAAGTTTAAGGCAAACTCTCTCGAGATCTCACCGCTTCGATTATGAATTATCTTATTTACGTTCTAATATTCTAGCGCGCATCACCATACAAGCCAAATAATAGAATCAATAAATAAATAAAACATAAATAAATAAACCTAGCATGCATTTCTAACACAATATGTTTTCGATCGGGAGCCACCTATGCTTGGGCCATCATTGAGCCAATAATGTTGGCCCTATTGGTCTATCTAATGGGTTCTTAATGGGCCTAGGCTATTACATTAATAACCAAGCATACTTGGCCTTCATTCTCCATTGGGCTTCCTTCTTGCATGTAATGGGCCTCCATCCTAAACTATTTAATGTAAAGCCCTAATCTATTACATTGGCACAAAAAGGCCCAAATAAAGGCTCGCAGGCCCAACAAAAATCCAAAGCAAAATAAACCAATCACATCTAAGGTCAAGGCTCAGCTCGATCGAAAACCACGTAAACAATTCACGTTGAGCAAAGAAACAAGCAAACACATTTACTAGTTTCCTATCTTACTTTAATTATTTTAAACGCCTTTAAAATATTTCTCTAGATTCTTACTTTAGTCTTCTACTAATTATAGGTAATCTATATTTGGATAAACAAAACAATTTTATGCATAAAAACAGAATAAAAATTTTCAACTTTTGAAAATTGCAATTCGGCCCTCCAACTTTTGGAAATTGTGATTTGAAACCCTGAAGTTTTGGAAATAACAATTTAACCCCAAAATTAAAACTGGGCAGAGGACCGAAAATTAAAATTTTATTTCCAGAAAAATTTTGAATTTGCAATTCAGCCCCTGCAGTTTTCAGTATTTACAAAACAGCCCCAAAACTTTCGTTAATTGCAAAACAGCCCCAAATTTGAAAATTTCCAGAAAGTTACAATTGAGTCCAGAAAATACACAGTTCGAAAATTTCAATTTCAGTCCAGATTTCCAACAACTCGCTAATCGCAAAAACAGCCCTTTTATTTTCGTAAAATATAAAATTGGCCCAAAACGTTTTTATGCAATTTTACCCAAAATAAGATCTACCCATAACAAGTAAGAATCAATAACACGAATATAACATGCAATACAATTAAAGCAATCAAATTATATTCAGACCTTTTCGTATGAGAGTAATGAATTAGGCTCTGATACCACTGTTGGGTTATTGGTAACGTCAGAACGTTAAAAGCAGCGGAATTTAAAAAATTTTAAATAACCCAAGCAGAATCTTTATTCATCTAGTCATACGAAAAGGATTTTTACATAAATCGAAACATCCATAGGGTGTTTAGCGATTTTACCTTACCACGGGAACGGTGGTGATTTTTCTCCGGTCTTCTTTCAGATCTGCAGGATTTGGTTCGAGAGAAGCACCCCAAGTGTTGTGCCTCTAGCGGTATCCACACCAACTGGATTGAAGCAACTCTCTTGAATCCTCAGGCTCAGAACTAGGATGGAAGAGATATCAAGCAGGAAGAATGAAGAAGAAAACCAGATCTAGATCTGGATGAGAGAGGGGCGGCCTCTCTAGCTTGGAGAAGGGGGCGGCACACATTCCTAGGTGGAATTTCGTGGCTTTATGGAGGCTAGGGTTTTTGGAGTCTCCTACTCCTTATTTATAGATTACTCTTGACCTAGCTTTGACCTAATCCAACTAGGAAACTTAAAGCCCATTTACTTATGGCCTTAATTTGTTTCCTAATGGACCTAGACCACCTTTTAATTAATTAAACTCCTTTAATTAATTCAGCCCATTTAATTAATTAATCCAATTAATTAACTAAATTAATTCCTCTCTTATTAATTAACACTTTAATTAATTAGTTTTTCTTCTTTAAGAATTAACACTTTAATTCTTCAGTTTTGATTTAACTCTTTAAATCAAACTTTCCTTATATAGATATGTTGCAGTCCAATTGTATTGTGTGTGACCCTCTAGGTTCACCATCAATTGGCCGCGGGCCCACGACTTTCGTGATTTAATTAATGAGCTTATAATCGCTTTGATTAATTGAACACCTTCAATTAACCACTCAATAATTAATCTCCTTATTAATTCATGAGTACCCACACCTCATGGTCGATGTCTAGCCACAAGCCCATGAGGCCCAACTTCAGGTGAATTGATCTCAGTGAACCTCACCTCTTATAAGTACCATGTACATACGGTCCTTCTATCGACTTAATTTCCCGATCGAGACCTAGGGTGTGTGAATTGATCGGCACCTCTAATTATCTCGATAACTATACTTTCTAATTCCGGATAATGATTCCAGTGTGACTGCTAAATTTGGAAACCCCTTTCCAAATCCGTCACCAACTATGGCCATAGGTTTCTCGGAATCTATTATCTAAGAACGTATAGGAAATTCTCTCAACACACTACGTTGAGTCGGTAGATCCCATATTTATGCTAACCATTCGCGTACACGACTATACGCACCCAACTTAGGCACACAATGATCAGGCTACGTGATCGGCACCTAAATCTAAGTACGCACACCCATGCA
>JAYDYQ010001602.1:0-19501 GCA_034814905.1 Penstemon davidsonii
CTTGTAATTTCTAAAACGTCAAGAGGTTCCTTGTAATACGAACAAACCTTAGGGGGTCCAAGTGTAAATCACCCTCGTTTTTCTATGAAATAGTGAAAAAGTATCAAATTATCATCAATAACTCACCCATGTAGGCTAAGTAAATGTAGAAAATAAAATAAATTTCCATACCTTTTTACTAAAGCTTCTGCAGGTATAAATAATTTTTGGCCAACCATTCTTTTCAATAGAAATTCTCCAATACCCCAAGATGCAGTTCTGGACTTCCAATCCAATGGCAATCTCGTTCTTACCAATCAAGAAACCACACTCTGGTCATCAAACACATCAAATTCAGGAGTCGAAACCGCAATCATGTCGGAAAACGGCAACTTCATACTCTACAACAGCAGCACTAATCAAAGCATAGCTTGGCAAAGCTTCGATTATCCTTCAGACACACTCTTACCCGGACAACCTCTGACCGGTTCTCGAGAGCTAAAATCATCAAAATCCCCTTCACACGGCGGTTACTACACGTTGAAAATGTTGCAGCAGCCCACTTCATTAAGCCTCGGGCTGACCTACAATCTGCCAGAAACTTACGACTCGCTGCCCGAATCCTACACAAATTTTTCGTATTGGTCGGGACCCGATATATCAAATGTAACTGGCGATGTCGTAGCTGTTCTGGATGAAGCAGGGAGTTTTGGGATAGTATATGGCTCGTCTTCTGATGGAGCAGTGTATGTATACAAGAATGATAACGACAATGTTGGATTATATTCCGCAAGAAACCAAACAAACAGTCCCTCAGTTTTGAGAAGATTAATTCTCGAGACTAATGGAAATCTACGTTTATATCGATGGGACAACGATGTTAATGGGTCACGTCAATGGGTCGCGGAATGGGCAGCCGTTTCTAAACCGTGTGACATTGCCGGTACTTGTGGAAACGGGGTATGTAATCTAGACAGAAGCAAGACTAATGCATCATGTACATGCTTACCAGGGACTTCTAAATCAGGAAACAACGATCAATGCTCGGGAAACTCATCGTTAACGGGGAAATGTGGGCCCCACCACGAAAATCTCACATCCCAATTCAAAATCTCAATGGTACAACAAACGAACTATTACTTTTCGGATTCCTCGGTTATAGCAAATTATAGCGATATAGAGACAGTGTCTAAGTGCGGTGACGCTTGCTTATCCGATTGTGACTGTGTTGCTTCGGTTTACGGGCTTAATGAGGAAAAGGCGTATTGTTGGGTTTTGAGGAGCTTGGATTTTGGAGGGTACGAGGATACGGGGTCCACTTTATTCGTGAAGGTTGAGTCGACCGAGGAAGGTGGTAAGAAAGGGACAGGGGACTCTTTAGATGGATCTACAAAGGCAAAGGTTTTGGTGCTGCCTATTGTCTTAAGCATGACTGTTTTAATAAGCTTGCTTTGTTGCTTGTTATATGTATATGTTCACAGAAAGAGAAAGTTAAAAGAAGCTTTAGTTAACTCGTTGATTGTATCCGGAGCTCCGGTTAAGTTCAGCTACCGTGATTTACAGAATAGGACAAGTAATTTTTCTGAATTGCTAGGAACAGGTAATTTAATGTCATTGCTTTTAAGTTTGGTTTAAAAAATTACAAGGACACCCCTTAAGGGGGGGTTTTTGTAAACATTTTTGGGGGGATCCTTGTGAGAATTGTTGAAGGTGTAAGGGGTGTTTTGGTATATAGTTTAAACCAGATGGGATCTCCTTATAATTTCTTAAACGTCAAGGGGTTCCTTATAAAACGACTAAACCACAGGGGGTCCGATCGTAAATCACCCTTAAAGTTTAAATTAAAGAAGTGATTATTAATTTATTAAGAAGTGTTGCTAATGATTCTTTTGGCAGGTGGATTTGGAAGGGTGTATAAAGGAAACCTGAGTGATGGAACTTTGATTGCTGTGAAAAAGCTTGATAGAATTTTACCACATGGTGAGAAGGAGTTCATTACAGAGGTGAACACCATTGGCTCCATGCATCATATGAACTTGGTTAAACTGTGTGGATATTGCTCAGAGGGTTCACAAAGGTGTGTATTGATTTTTTTTTTGGCAAAATTGCATTTTTAGTCTCTCGTGACTGGACATTCGGAACATTTAGTCTACGTTTAAAGAGCAATTCTGGTCCAACATGTTAAGTTTTCTAGCACATTTTGTCCCTTTTCCC
Source organism: Penstemon davidsonii (assembly GCA_034814905.1). Classification (NCBI taxonomy): domain Eukaryota; kingdom Viridiplantae; phylum Streptophyta; class Magnoliopsida; order Lamiales; family Plantaginaceae; genus Penstemon; species Penstemon davidsonii. The sequence continues at coordinate 2,194 of JAYDYQ010001602.1, forward strand.
CCTTTCCGATCCAATTGTTGCACTTTTGGTAACGGACAATCTCTATTTTGCACTTTTAGTCCCACAAGACTATCGGATAGATAAGGGGTGCAAAGACTAAATTTGCAAAAAAGAAAAAAAAAATTGAACTTGAAACCAAAAATGTTATTTTTTATAGCAAGGGACTGAAAGTGCTGAGTACTTGAGACTAAAAAGCAAAACTTCCGAATTTTTCTGTGTATTTACAGTGTTAGGGACATATTTGAATTTTGAATATGAAGTTCTTTTGATCTACACAGCCTTCTAGTTTATAAGTTTTCTAGCACATTTGGTCCCTTTCTCCCTGTCCGATCCAATAGTTGCACTTTCGGTAACGGACAATCTCTATTTGCACTTTTAGTACCATAGGATTGTCTCAGTTTTGCAACTTTAGGCGCAAACAGATGCAAAAGGGATGAAAAGACTAAATGTGCTAATTTTGAAAGTGCGGGACTCATAGTGCTGAGTGTTTGGGACTAAAAGTGCAATACTTCCGAATTTTTTCTGTGTATTTACATTGTCTGAGACATATTTGAATTTTGATTATGAACTTCTTTTGATCTCTAAACAGGCTTCTAGTTTACGAGTTCATGAAAAACGGTTCATTGGACAAGTGGATATTTCCTTCATACAATACTCGAAAGACTAAAGACATGCTACTCGATTGGACAACTCGTTTTGATGTAGCTGTAGGTACAGCACAAGGGATCGCATATTTTCATGAACAATGTCGGAACAGGATAATACACTGTGACATCAAGCCAGAAAACATTCTATTGGATGAGAATTTCTGTCCAAAGGTATCAGATTTCGGACTAGCTAAATTGATGGGTAGAGAGGTCTCACGTGTAGTCACAATGGTAAGAGGAACCCGAGGCTACTTAGCCCCCGAATGGATCAGCAATCGTCCGATTACTGTAAAAGCCGACGTTTACAGTTATGGAATGCTTTTGCTAGAGATAATTGGTGGAAGGAGAAATCTAGATATGTCTTATGATGCAGAGGATTTCTTCTACCCTGGATGGGCTTTCAAGGTACTATCAATAACATATAGCAAAATTGCATATTTAGTCCCACAGGACTGGACTCTTAGCATTTTTTGGATGGAAATTTACCCCCCAATGATATGCATTATGTTTAATTTACCCCCTGTTATTTGAAAAAATAAAATTTTACCCCCCTTACAATCTTATGAAAATTTCACACTGCCTCCCTGACTTTTTTAAACTTAAAAAAGATAAACACTAAACTACCCTTCTTATATATTATACTTTGACCCAATTAACTTATAAACGTGGCACTTTTACCCTCCCCCTTCCCATGTCATTATAAATGTGGCACTTTATCTCCTAAAGACCCTGAAGGGTACTTTTGTCTTTTAAGTAACACTTTTCGTGCCACTCTCAATTTCGGACGAGTGTGTTACGAAGGTAAATTGAACATTATACATATAACAGGGGGGAAATTGGCATTAACCCTTTTTTGGCCCGTGTATTATAAAAGTTGCACTTTTGGTCATATCCACCCATTATCTTCCCATTTTGGGCCAAAAGTGCATAAGTAAGATAGTTTTATGGGACCAATAGTGCAAGACCAAAACAACTATGGGACAATAAAGGGTTCACTCCCGGGATTAAAATGCAATTGCCATGACACTAACCTTAAATGTAGATGTTGTAGTCTTTTAACTTTTTACTGAAGATAAGAATTCATGTTTCTTTCTCCAGGAGATGACGAGTGGAACACCGACAAAAGTCGCAGATAGACGACTAGAAGGAGCGGTAGAAGAAGAAGAGCTAATGAGAGCTTTACAAGTTGCTTTCTGGTGCATTCAAGATGAGATAGGCATGAGACCTACAATGGGGGATGTGGTGAGGATGTTAGAAGGGTCGATTGACATTAATATGCCTCCGATGCCACAAACTGTTTTGGAGATCATTGAAGAAGGTTTAGATCATGTGTACAAAGCCATGAAGAGAGAGTTCAAGCAATACAGTTCCTTCACCACCATTACCACTCATCCATCATCTCGCGCAACATGTAGTTATTCCACAATGTCACCACGATAATCGATTTTTGTGTTTCCTATTTCGGGTCAAGGATTGGATGAATGAAATTTTGTTAAGATCATTGGTTAAATTGGTTTACAAGATAAGGTCGAGTTGACAAAAAACTTCCTATGATTTATTAAGGAATTTTAAATGAGTATTTTTGCTAATAAAAGAAGAACCCAGGGGGGTTTTACTAATAAAAATGACATAGGTTTTTTATTTTTTTTATTTTTTATTTTTATAGTTAAATAAATCACAAGGGTTATTTTTGCATATAGCTCTATACTTCAAATCATACAAAGTAAGATAATACCTCTTCATGTGTCCTGAGTTTTTGATAGCTGGAAAATTGAGGTATTCCCTGCAGCATGATTGAAGCTTCTGCGAATTTAAATAGTTCTAACAAAATCAGTATGTAATGGCAATTTAGTTAGAGTTAATGGCAATTTACTCCATGTGATATACATAATGTTCAATTTTCTTCCCAGGTGGGAAATTGACATTAGCTCTTTATCTAAAATCAGTTGTTCGATAATCGAAATTTATGCCAACGATGAAACAAGCATCATCACAATAATAAAAAAAAAAAAGTAAATTTACACTGTTGCTTCGCTTTATAGTCTGAAAGAACTGATAATTGATTTAAAATAGTTTAAAAATTCGAACTATAAATATGCAATTCAAACAATAGCACATATATTAAACAATCTCATAACTCATATTTCATACCCTAATTTTCCAATCGATTTCCCAAAGCTCCTCCGCCATTCACTCTACCTCTGCTCGTTGCCCTAATTTAATTTATCGTTTTCTTTGAAACCGTAAGTACTTTTAAATGAAAAAAAACAGAAGCACTTTTTCTCTTAAATTACAAACACCTCCCACCTTTTCTATTCTCAACTACTTTTAAGTGATTTTTCAAAATTCTCTAAATTAAGTAAAAACTCAAGCATTTGAAAACACCAGTTGTGTCGACAAACTAATTTTTATTTATAATTGGTCCATTTAATCATTCAACATCTTTCGATAATAAACTCGATAAATTTTACAAAATCAATCCAATACATCGAGAAGGACTAAATATTTGTTGTATTCCAGAGGACCTTCTCTCCACAACAATAATCAAACGAGATAATTGTACATGGGGCTATGTTTGCAAATACTTTAAATGCGGGCGTGCGGTCGAATATATCGTCCTCGATAATATAACTTCTTAAACGATCTTGCGGAGTAGAAACTCTGACCATAATTCTTTTCTATGCCTGATTGAACGCAAGACTTAACATTTTATGATTTTATTTCATCTACGAACTTAATCAATATAATATTGAACTTATTTATCCAAGTCTTCATTATTACTCATAACACCAGAATGCATAGAACAACCATGAATTAATTCAGAGTAATTATTATACTATAAAAGTGTTAAAATGCCAACTAATTTCATAGTGATTATCCACTCAAAAACTATTTCTATTAAATATGAAATTGCAGTTGAGCTTTAATAAAAGCATCAAACTAACTAATAAAACTCTCAACTTCAGAAAGTCCATTCTCCAATGCTCTTACCAAATTCTCAAAGAAATTCTTTGTAACTCTAGTAAGACCAAGAAGCTTGGTGCGAAAATCTTTAAAACTCTTCAAAGAAGCAACAACTTTATCACCAAAATATTGTACCATTTCATGCTCTGCACAATCATGAAGCCTCTCCAAAGCAGATTCCGCCTCCCCTTGCAAATACTCAAAAAAATTCTTCTTCCTCTTATCAATTTCAGACATATAAAAACCGTAAGCGTAAGACCATTTCAATATACGCCTACATTCGATAATTTGCTCCCAAGCTTCAATCACAAACTGCAATCGAGCTTGAGTCTCAAGATGCAGGCCTGCAAGCGTCTCAATATGCTCGGTTCTAGCTCGACTCAAATCAACCAAAGCCTTCTTCCTTGATTTATCATTTGAAGCCCATCTCTCAAAGTAATGTGCATACTTTTCCAAATATCTCTTAGCATGATCTCTATTAGTTTTATCTATAATAGTATCACCCCTCGTGTACTTGTTGCAGTTATAGTGACCCTTCCAGGGGTCAAGGCACACCCAACAAAATTGGAACAGACAAGGACTTCTACATGTCATGATATTACAACCCTGATTTTTTTCAATTGGATGCTTGCACTTGGGACATGGCTTTGTGTTAGCCAATATCCAAGTAGTATTATCAGCTTCAGATACGTTCTTTTTATTCCACTCTTTCACCGTTTCACAGTCAACAGGCCTGTGACTCTCCTCAACGCAATTCCAACAAAATTTATTTGAACAATCGCAAGTAACATCATAGCTTTCATCACACCCTCCTCCAGCATCATCATATTGTACCACGTAATCACATCCAGGGCCCGAGCACCACTTACGTTTCCTGCTATCCTCAACATATGATCTTTCAAGGTATTTATGGTATTTCTCTTTATCCTCGGACGAGGCTAAAGAATCGATTAAATCTAAATCGACTACGGCATTACACGAGGGCTCAGGGCAACGCAGAGTTAGACATCCAGGGCCATCGTTAATTGATACATGTATATAAGTTTTCCAACAATTAATACAAAAGAGATGGACATCACAGGAAGTAGAAATCATACTTTTAGGGTTTGAGAAATCATCGAAGCAAATATTGCAAGATAATTTAAAATTTGAGGAATTACTAGTGCTCTGTTTGGGCAATAGACCAACGGATTCACGAACTCTATTTTCATCTGCGAACCATTGATCGTACACGGTGTCGATGCTCCAATCGTAGTGACGTAATAGGGAACAAGCGGCGCCTCTGGAAATGGAGAGAAAATCGGAAACGGTAGAGATATCGTCGTTTTGACGTTGATTGATTTCTTCTCCCTTTAGAATTGTGTAATCTTTCTGAAGGCGGCGGACGGGGGTCTCAGCGGAATTGACAATTTCGCCGCCGTCGGATTGTTCAGCCTCGTTGCTGCCGCTGCTGTTGTAGTGGGAATCTTCCTCGTCGGAACTCATGGAAATTGTTATTAATTTAGGGTTTCTATTTTTTTATTTTTTTGAGAATTATTAATTTAGGGTTTTAACAACTAAGAGAAATAAGAAAAGTATATAATATGGAGAAAATAATGAGAGTTCTAAAATTGAGTAATCTCTAGACTGTCAATCGGGCCTTGTGAGCCGAGCTTTAAATAGCTCGAACTCAAATACTGTCGGGTTTCATAGCTATAGGCACAAACTCGGCTTATATATTTTTTAATTTCTCTGGCTCAAACTCGGCCCATTTAATTTTTCGGGTTTCGGGTCTATATCGGGCTTATATCGGGTTTGTTAATATACGCAAAAATAGCTTGACAAATAAAATATTTAGATTACCGATACACATATGAATAGACTATTTCTTAATACACGAGCATATATCATTAAATAATGTCTTAACTGAAAGATCGAGTTATTTGCCTACATTTTTTAAGATATGTTTGATTAACTTTTGTCTTCTTTTATCTTTGATTAAATATTTTTCCTTTGGGTTTTGGTCTTAAGTATGCAATTGATATGCTAAAATATATGTGAGTTTACATTATAAAAACAGTAATTAGTGAATATAACTACAATACAAATAATTAATCGTAATATTTAAAATAATTATATTTTCGGGCTTTATTCGGGTTGAGCCGTGTTAGGCTCATGTTCAGCTCATAAATTGATCGGGATAAATATGATAGCTCAAACTCGACCCGGCTCACAAATATTCGGGTTCAAGCCAATTTTAATTGGGTCGAGCCATCGGGTAGGCCCGACTCAATTGACAGTCCTAGTAATCTCTTGAGATTGTGTCCTAACCATTAATCAAAATTTCGTTCCGAGTATATGTTTCGGCCAGTTAAATATTTCAAAATTTTCGTGAAAATTTTGATCCATGGCCCTAACAAATTATAACTCTTGTAACTTATTTAATTTATTTTGGATTATACATAAATTTCCAATGTTGGAAGAATTTATTTGAGTTAATTAAGTTAGAACTTAGAATGGAGTAGAAGGTTTTGAAGATGACAAAAATGATAAAAAAGAAGTCATCAACTAAGAAATAAAAAGCTTAGTAAACCTCTCTCATGGTCTGGAAGCCAAGTGACCAGAATCAGCTTATTGGGGATCTCAGATCAATGAAGATCAGATTGGTTACTATCAGTAGAGTCAAGATGGATGTGTTCAGTCTTGAGTCAGCAGAGTAATCATCTGCAAAGTTCTCCCATCAACTAAGTGAAGTCGGTCAGTAAGCTCTCCAACGGAACAAGCTTAGTGCATTAAATGCAACTGACACAATGATCAGATCCGTACAACAGAGTGTACAGTAAACAGTCTGCAAAAGCTACCGTCGAGAAGAAGACAGTTGCTCAGGATTAAAATGTAATTTTGTCTATCTTCAACGGCCATAATTTCAAATTCAAGAGTATAAATAGATCGGGGACTGAAGATTGAAGAGTGACTTGCAAAATTCAAGATCAAATCATTCGAGCAAGTGTCCATCAGTTGAGTCGTCTGATCACTACGCAGAGTTATGTGGTGACGAAGCAAAGTGTTGAAGAAAAAGATCAAACAACCTTAAAATATGAGTGATATTCAACTGAGAGTTGTAAGGTGTGTATATCCGAACTGTGTGAGAAGATATAACTTCAGAGCTAGGATCATATGAATGATTTTTCGTGAGTGAATTGAGTGTTCTTACTTATGGCTTAACATGTGTTGTAAAGCTTAAGTGTTATTTAGTTGAGTGCTTTCGAGAAGGTTTTTATGAGTGAATTATCTGGGGACTGAGTGTTCTACTCGAGGCTTATCATTTGTTGTAAAAGCTCTAGCTCTTGTACTGGTTACTTTGTGTTTCTAGTATAACCTAAATCTGTGTGATTTATAAAAGTGGATAAGAGGATTTGTTCCTGCTGAACCACTATAAAATTCATTGTGTGATTTACTTTACTTGCACTGCATTGCATATTTCATCAGCTAAGTAAATCGTTTTAAAAGAAAAGTCTTTTTAACTTGAGGAATTTCTAACTTGGGGTAAAACCCTCTTTGTGATTTAAAGATAGTTGAGTTGAAAACATTGTTTGAAAAACACACATACATTATTCGATGCATCATTGTTTGAAACTCTGATTATATAAGCTTGATAAGCTAAATCAGCTAAGTAGTCTACTCTGCTGACAAGCTGAGTGCAAGAACAGCTTAGTCATCTTACATTGCTGATAAGAGAACTCATCTTATAAAAAAAAAATAGATAAGCTTCGTAAGGTTAGAGGTTTATTCACCCCCCCCCCCCTCTAGACCTCATCATAACACCTTAGGGACCGACAAGTGGTATCAAAGAGGGTGGTTATTCAAAAAGATCATCATGCCTGATCAACGAACTTGATCCTAGTTATATTTTTCAAACTTTTTCAAAACTAGCATATTTTTGAAAATTCACAAGTTTTGAAAATGGAGTACATAAGTCATGTTCTTCACATTGGTAATATGGACTTTGAAGATTGGAAAATCAGAAAGGAAATTCTTCTTGTTGCTTATAATGATAACACAAGGACCATTCAGATTTAAGAAGACTGTGAAGGTTGATGACCAGCTTGATCAGATTGTTGGCAAGGAGCTGAATGAGCTGACTCCCGAATAAGGCAAGTTAGTCAATCTTGACAAGGTGGCTAAGTTCATTATGTTCAAAGCTCTAGATGACGAAAGATTCCAGAAGGTCAAACATCTCAAAACAGCTAAGGAGATGTGGGATAAAATATGTGAGTTGAACGAAGGAAACGATACTATCAATGACATCAGCTTAGTCTGGTGAAACGATTGACCCTTCCACCCAAATTTAACATGAAGGTGATGGTCATGGAAAAATCAAGGGATTTATGGAAGATTTCCCTTTCTGAACTGTTCTCGTCACTCAAAGCTTACGAGTATAAGCTGCCTAGAATGGGAATAGATGAGTCATCTGGTTCAGACCCTACTGCTTCTCTTATCGTGTCAGACAAATCAAGGAAATCAGCTGACAAGTCAAAAGAGAAGACACCGCTAAATTTAGAAAAAGCATACAGTGTTGATGATGTTGCCCTACTTATGACTGATTTCAAGAAGTTTTATAAAAGAAAATGAAGAATAAATTTGACAATGCTACTTCATCTTCTTCTAATTATTTTCAGGAAAATGGGGATTCCACTAAAGCAAAACTTAGAGACAAAAATTGCGAGTATGGACATCTCATCGAGGAACGTCCACATTCAACTTCTTAGAAGTTTGCTGAAAAGGAAAAACGTGTCAAGAAGGAGCGTAAGCTAAGTAAGAGCAAAGCAATGTTAGCTGAGACAGCAAAGCTAATAAACTCCGTCACATCTGATTCAGACAGTGACTCGTCTGATGAAGAATCTAAAGAAGTACCTGAAATAATATGCTTAATGGCTATGGAATCTGATGATTCTGGAAATGAGGTAACTTCTATAGAAGATTAAATTGCACTGTTTAAATCTTCTTAATGAATAGTGATTACTTATGCTAAATGTTGTTAGTGTTGGGATATTGTTTAAATCTTACGTTAAATGAAGATATTTTTTTTTTTTTTTTATAATCACTTAGTGAAGAATGGTAATTAAAGATCATGAAGATATGAAATTCGATTATTCTTACTTTAATTCATGGCCATATTAATCTAGCTCTGATACCAGCTCATATTAATTATTTTGTGTCTAACTCACATCGAAATTAACTGAAGAGTTGAGCATTGTCAAAGATTTTATAAGGTAAACTTAATATTGATTTTCAATCCATGTGGCGCCAAAGTTTTCGATCTCAAATGATTTATAACTAATATATTGGCCGCGACCTGAACGGAGGTAGGGCTGAAAACCAAACCAAACTACTCGATATTTGACTCGAATTCGTTCGATAAAAGCTCGTTTGTGCTCGATTCATCACACAAATCAAACAAGCTTGAACATCATTTTCCGTTCAATAACTTTAAAAACTCGGCTCGAGCTTGACTCGATAAACTAAAAATTAATAAAATACATATAAAATATCAAGCTACTCGATACTCGGCTCGAGCTCGTTCGATAAATGCTCGTTTGAGCTCGACTCGTTTAACAATCAAACCAAGCTCAAATACAAACTTTCAAGCTTTATAAAATTCAAATCAAACTTGAACAGTGTGTCGTTCAATATTACTAGGCTCGATTACACCCCTAAACGGAGGGGATGCGGATGGAGATGGGGTCGAGGTTGGTGGGGGGGGGGGAGGAGGAGGGATGCTGTAAATTAGGCTTTCTCTTGCTTTTCATTTATAAATTTGATTTTCAAATTTTTTAGGTGTTATTATTTTATTTTTTATGATTGGACAAATTCGCCCTTGTAATTTGTCATGTGGAGGGTACATGTCATCGGTGCCGCCCAATTTTTGTCGGGAAATTTATCTATAAATCAAATAATGGATTTTAAGAACCTTGATGCTATAAAAATATAAGGAGGATGGTTGTGGCAAAAGTTATATATAGGAGCACCATTAGTACTATTAACCTTTTCTTTTTCATTAGTAAAACAAAATTTTCGAACGAATTAAATTTGTTGTACAATCTTTTAGAATTACACGAACATTTTTAGAACAAATTAAGTTTATTGAACATTCCAAAATAAATTATATGACAAAGTAAAAATATATTTGAGTTTTCTTTACATAATAATTTTAATAATTTCTCTATTAATATTTTTCATTTATGATTTTTTAACTTTTGCATAAGATTACTATTTCTTCGGGTGAAATTATTTTTAGTATCTTGAAGAAATATTAGTAATAGTGGGTGGGTTTGAGGAATTAGGCTTTGTTTTTTAAAAAAAAATGGTTTTTATTTCATTTTTTTTGGAAAATTACAGGGACCTCCCTGGAGATTTGAGGTAATTATTGTACAATCCCCTCGCAATTTCATAATTATATCCACCTCCCCCGACGTTTCGAAAACTTTACATTTTGATGACGTCATCACCGAATTTTTATTGAACTTTCTATTTTACCCTTAAGGTTACTGTAGCTATTTTGTTGGACAATTATATCCTTGTTTTGTTTGGTTCATAGGAGGGGTTTCTTTGCATAAGTATGGTTTCAAATGTTATAAATTTACCTGAAACTTATATTTATTAGTGTATATGCATTTTTAAAATAAAAATATAATAACACATCAATGTTTTTTTCCAATTTTGTTGGTCCCAAGTGGTCAGATGAGGTCTTGGGGGGAAGGGGTAAATAGACCTCTGTACCTTTAAAAAAATTGTCTAACTTTCTTTTCGGCAGAGTAAGTTGATCTTACTTATGAGACTACTTAGCTGATTTTGCACTTAACTTATTCAGCATAAGTTGACCACTTGCCTGATTTAACTTATCTGTTTCAAATGAAATCAAAGTTTCAAAACTTGTGTGCAACGGATTTGTATAAGTATGTTTTTCAAACAAGTTTTCTTTAAAGGTTTTACCCCTATTTTATAAATTCCTCTTTAAAAGCTTTATCTTTTAAAATATTTGTTTGCTTACGAAAATATGCAAGTATGAAAGCACGAAATCAAACACAAGAAATTTTATAGTGGTTATATAGATAAGAAGTCTTTTAGTCAACTCTTCTAAATCACACAGGTTTAGGTTCTGCTAGAAACACTAAGTATCCAGTACACCACTTGCACTTTTACAACAAATGATTAAGCCACAAGCTCACAATAGGAGATCACAAAGAAAACCTATCATCTGAAGTAATATCACTCACTAAGATTGATATCTACTCCTCACAACTCTCAAAGTTTACAGAAATCACTAAGATTTATAAGTATGATCTTTTTTCTCAACTAGCTTCGTCAACATATGACTCAGCTTATAGTGTTCTGTTCTTGAGTTTTTGAGACTTAGAGAATTTGATCGTTGAATTGCTCTTAGTTGTTGTGGTTATCTCTAACTCTTGAATGTAGAACTATTTATACTCGCGGTTTGAATTCTGCCCGTTGAAGTGAAACAAATTCCAGATCTTCCTCGAGCTTTGGTCCTTGTCTCTGAATGACTCTCTGCAACTGTTCACTGTACATTCTGTTGCACGGATCTATCCATTCGCATTTAATGCACCTAGCTGATACGAGGTTTTCCTTCAATCATTTGTCATTAATACCCTTCTCTTACATCATTTATTACGCCAAGTGCATTTATTACCGTTTAAGTGACTTTCTGATCTCCTCCACTCTGCTAATGAACACTCTGCTGATTCAAATCGAACCCATCTAATTTTACTCTGCTGGAATCCACCAGTCTGATTCCGAACTCAACATCATATCAGTAGTCTTCTGGACCGAAATTCAATATTCAGATTTTACTTGTCTTTTCGATTGAACTTTTTAGAGGTTAGCTAAGCTTCCATTACTTACTTGATGACTTTTGAAAATCATCAAAACCTCCCTTTACTTCTTCATCTTCATCCAACAATTTTTTTTCATAATGCTTTTACAATTAAAGTACAAGGAAATATAAATAAATTATGGTTTATAAGAAAAAAAATATTGTAGAACATAAATAAAAATGTAAATACATTCAACTTCACATTTAACCCGTAATTTTAATAATTTCAGTTTATTTTCCTAATTAAAGTAAAAGAATAAATGAATGAATTAGGTTTAAAAGAATAAATGAATTTTGATGTAGTGTATATGTATTCTTAAAATAAAAATATAATAACACATCAATGATTTTTTCCAAAATTTTTTCATAATGCTTTTACAATTAAAATTTAATAAATTATGGTTAATTATAAGGAAAAAAACATTGTAGAACATAAATAAAAAATGTATATACATTAAACTTTAACATATAACCCGTAATTTTAATAATTTCAATTTTTTTCATAATTAAAGTACAAGGATAAATTCATGAATTACGTTTAATCATGAGAAGAATATAACTTGAACAATAATTATTAGACATTATAAAAATGCTCACATGTTTACTGAAAATTTTCTTAAACTTTTAAATAAATAGTTATTATAAAATCAATAATTTTTTACAAAAATAAACATACTCGATTTAATAAAATAGTTATTATAAAATCATAAATATTTTTGTAATATTTCATACTTAAATACAGTAATATTAAAATCATATCTTATTTATATAAAAATACTAATATTAATAAATCAATAAACTATTTTAATATAAATTATTATTATTTTTTTAAAAAAACCCTCACCCTCACCAACCCCAACCCCCAACCCCGCACCCGCCAGTCCTCAACCCCTCACCCGACGTCCCCAACCCAGCAAATCTCCTCCCAGGCCACACCGCCGACCTGGAAGGCCTAGGGTTCGAACCAGGCAGACGACAAGGCCTGGGAGGATATTGCGGGGATTGGGCAATAATTAGCCCAAACCTCAGGGGAGGTCTGTGTAATTATCCCTTGCAAGGGTAAATAGGACATTTTGTTAATCTATTTTTTTTCCTTAAAACTGACGAGGACAATATGGTTATTTCACATCATTTTGTTAGGTTTTTCAAATGTGGGGGAGGTGGATATAATTATGAAATTGCGAGGGGATTGGGCAATAATTAGCCCAAACCTCAGGGGAGGTCGATGTAATTTTTCCTTTTCTTTAGTTTTTTATTTGAATTTTCATTTTTTTTTATAATTTTACAACTCTACACATTAATTTGACGGAATTTTTTATTTGACATATTAATGAAGGTATAGTGAGTAATTAATTTTGTAAATTTTTATTTGTAATACCTTTAGTTTTTGAAGGAAAAAAATATCTAGAAACAAAAAATTGTCAGTTGTGAAAGATATGTGGCTATAAAGTGATTCGGGGAGGAAGTTAACGGTGACTTTGCTATTTTCGTCCAAAAATTCACATATTTCATGTGCCTAGAAACTACAATATGCAATGTGTTTATTTTTAAAAAGTTTGATACCATAACCTTAAAATATGCATAATTAAGATACCAGAATTCCCTCATTTACAAACTAGTTGGCTTCTATCTTCATACAAATTAAAATCAAACATTTTTTTAATTTTGAGAAACATGAAAATCAAACATTGAGATTGCATGTTAGCATCATGTACATCAGTTTAAATTAAATACCGATTGTCGGTTTGTAAAATTAATATTTTCAGTTATTAAGCCGAAAATAGTCAATTTGTCGACCAAGAAATTTCCAATGGATCATGTAAGTAGGTGTAGGGTCGTTTGGATCGTCTTATTTATTAAGTCTGGCTGGACCAATCAGTTTAATTACATTCTTTGATGTAAGTATTTATACTGGTCTATGGTAATCATATTGACCCACTGCTACCAACTAATTATAAAACTTAATAACCGGCCCGAAATATTAATATGTTATATTAATGTAATTAATTAGTGCTATTCATTTAAGATTACTATTTTCATATCACACATTATATTAATGTAATTAATTTATCAATTTCAACCTATAGTGATAATCATATATAGATGAGTGAGCTTTAGTTGTAAATGGTCATAAAATGGAATTATTTTATACTTGTTCACTTGTTTGAAGTGGAGAGAGAGGAGGTCCAAAATCTCGCCAAAGTAAGAGAATATCCTTGAACTTAGGAAGTAAAATTCTCTCAGGACTTATCTTTCCATAAGAATGATAGGTTTGTTTTAGGAAGAATTATGCTCGGAGATTTCCCCTCATAAAGGCGCATCGCGAAGTTGGGCTTATCAGAAAATATATATGATATACTATATTCCGGAGTGTCTACGTGGCTCTGAAGTGGCAAAAAAGTCGAAGTCAAATTATGACCAGAGATCAAGTGAACTCAAATCAGATCCGGTCTGAGAAGTAGTATGAAACCGAACTAGCACTGAGGGACACCCGACCTCGAGATATTTCGAGCATGGTGAGGACCCAAAATATTGATTGCACTTTCCATCTGACGGTCATCGTCCCGCCACCTGTCTCCATCTCAAATGTCTAACCGTAGGACATCTGACATCCGGTAGTACGGTTCAACCCGAATAAGCCAACCAACCCAGAAATATATTACTCCTATAAATACGATAGCCATTTAATGAAGGGGGACACGAGATTTTCAGCACCTTAGCTCGTAACTACTGAGATCAGGCTTATTACTCATTTTAGCTAGAGTCAATTGGATCTAGATAGTTTGATTAGTTCCCACCTTAGAATAGGATTAGTTCCTAGCTTGTAGTAGGACTAATTTGGCTGTTGTATTTGATTATTCAACTTGTATGCAGTGGCAGAGCTAGACCCTTTTCATTGGGGGGAAGGGGGCGAAGATTTTTTTGAGTGCACATATTTTTTCGGTTCATTTGATTAAATAACAAAAAAAAAGTCATATAATTACGTCTCACAAAAGTAGAAATATACATATTAAGGAACACAATCATTTCAAAATTGTGACCGTCGGTTCTTCTTTGCATAAAAATCTTCAACAATTGAGTCGGAGCTAAAAGTGTCAGCTATCTCTTTTTTAATATGTAGAAGCATGCAATCTCCGAGAAACTCGTTTTCCATTTTGTTCCGAAGCTTAGGTTTAGTAAGCTTCATAATAGAAAACGCCCGTTCCGTAGTAGCAGTTGAAATCGGAAGAAGCAAAATTAGACGAATCAACCTATCGACCATGTTATATACTTCAGATTTCTTCGTCTTCCCTAATGTTTCACATAATTCTACAATAGTGACAACTTACAAAACCCTGGATGACGGGTCACTTCATGATAATAATGTGGCAACTGAAACTCTAAATGAACTCTATCTTGATCTGTGAAATCTTCGGGATAATATTTTTCAGCAAGTGTGCAAATATCTTCTATCTTGAAAGACTTGTATGAGTCCATCGGGCTCAAAGCGCAACTAAGAGATAAGACTTCTACTGTTTGATCGCTGAATCTACAATTCAACTCCTTCAACTGATTGTCTATTGCGCTCACGAAGATATCAACACGAAAATGATGCTCAAAAGTAATATTAGCATCCCGTTCCTAGTGAATTGATTTCCCTCGGCCTACTTTATAAGCCGAATCCATATCAGGCATCTCAACCCCCTTACCTGCACAAAATAATTTAACATCCTCTAGAAAAATATTCCACCCATCGTTTCTCAATTGTTGGAGGAGGTCTTCTTTTGTCGATGAAACTAAACTCATAGCATTTAAGATGTCTTGAGCTTTTTTTGCACAACTTCACAATGAATATCACTAATGCCCATTACCTTCTTCATCAAAAGCAAACCGAAAACAAAGTGCTTAAAGGTTTTGAGATGAATGAAACTGAAATGGTCCCATTTTGATATAAGCATGACGAATTTGGTGAAGGGCATACTCCCACATTGGAGGATGTTTTCTCGGATCACGTTCCAAATTAGAAACAAAAACTCTATTAGATTCATTGAACATAAAGCAATGTGCAAGACCATCCCATGATTAAGTTTTTATTTTAATTAGAGATTCTCACATTGACATAATTCATAAAGATTTCACCAACAAAATTTTCTACATACTCTATGACATATTAAAATATTTGGTTTAGGGTCCTATCGTGACAATTTATTAATGCACATTAATGACATTATACATGTATATAAATATGTGCTTTTTGGGTGAATAACAATAATTACAAATTATGCAATAGTGAAATTGACTTAATTATTGAAATATTTTCTTGTCCCCATTCCCCAATTTTTAGTTTTGCAATTTGAACTCTCCATTCCCCAATATTGTTATACAAAAATCCAAAGAAAAAGTCCCCATTCCCCAAACTTAACCAAAGAGTGAATTAAACAAAAGTAACAAACCTATGACCCACAACCACAACCATCGAATTACCTTCTTTAGCAATTGACAAAGATCACCAAAGAGTAAAAAGTGCAAATCATTGAGACCTTGACCCACCACTTTTTTTTTCTTTTTGATAATTTTTTACCCACTAGGCCACTACTTTAGCAATTGACTTAGTCACCAAGTCAAACATTGAGAAAGATAAAAAATACAACATTGAAAGAATAAACCATTGTCGGTTTCCTTTCACTTTCAGTTCACGGTTTGCAAATGAAACCCACTGTCCAATGCCATTATCCATCACTTTGGTCATTTCTTTTGCAATTGACAAAAACAAAGTTTTGAGACAAACCCATAAATAAAGAAATCACCATTGCAAGTCTTAAATTAGAAGCCCCAAATTGGCAAATCCAATTATTTTTATTTTATATGAAAACTACCTCTCCAACTAAATCGGCACGATTCGATGGCTTCAGCTTGGACCCAACACCTAAGTTCAGCTCAGTCGTTCAGGGTGGTGCCGTGCGACGCATCGGTGGTCCGATGGAGTCAGGTAATGATTGTGGTATGTGGTGTAGCCGTGTGGAGCTTCGAATTTAGACGTGAATGGTGGAATGAAAATGTTTTAACTTTTACTATTATCCCAAATGTTTTACTGCCCTTGCCCTTCTTATTTACTTATGCAGTTTTTTTGTGGGTTAATAATCGTGTCATTAAAAAAAAAACAATTTAGCTATGTAAAAAATATAAGTTATATATAATTTATTTTGTTTTTTCTTGTGGGGGCGCCCCCCTCCCCAAGTCTTACAATAGCTCCGCCACTACTTGTATGCATCATATATGCGATTTTTGACCAAAATCAGTTGGCGCCCACTGTGGGGCTCTCGATCAAACGCTCGACACAGATGGCTAGGATAAAAAGGTTGACGTCAGAGCAGGTGAAAAACAACCTTGTAAGAGCTCGACCATGATCCTAATTGTGACCTCTTCTGGATCTGGAGCTCGACCACGATTCTGATCATAACACTTGCTCACCTACTCGAAGGGTAATCTTCATTTCGGCAAACACCTCACTAAGAGATCGATCATCCCGTTTCATAGACCCTGATAGTCGAGGACCATCAAGAACATGGTTTTTTCTTCCAACCTTTTGCTTCTTCTTATCCAGGTCATTCGTGGTACCCGTGGAACGTTTCGGGAGACGAGCGTCATTTTTTTCTATCCCAACCCCTCTATCTTTCAAACCCGTGTTTGAGCGAGATCAATCGCTTGCACCCGATGCGGATGACTCGGGCACAATTCTCTTCGTAGGGGGAACATATGTAGTCAATTTTTTGGTCGAAGAAGCCTTGGGAGCAAATGAGTTTAACTTATCCAAAGTAAGAGAGGTGGTTGAACTGAGCATCGT
>JAYDYQ010001604.1:0-24988 GCA_034814905.1 Penstemon davidsonii
GACAAATCATGATTCAGTACCATCTGATGTTTCAGCTCGTGTTTCTTTTACTACACGGCCTTCGGCTGAGAAGGCATTCTTGCACGGTAAATGCTGGCAAGGTCACAATTTGCAGTTTACGTGGCTCAAAGCTATTAATTCTGGCAAAGAAGTTAAAATTTCTGGAAATCCTTCAGCTTCTTCTAGTATGCCATCAGATAGTGAAGCAACCACTAATACTCAAAAAATTGTTTCCTTAAAAAGTGATGAAGTTGAGAACATGACAAAAGAAAGCGATGCGGAATCTATTGAACAGGACAAAGATTTCAAATCTGCTTCAACCCTGTCTTCATGCGAAAAGCACCTTTCTTGAAATTATTGTTCCCAAGGCTGGCTTGAGTTGTACAGTGAGGTAAATTTTGTGTTGAATTAAATATAATTTCTTACAGTTTGGCTTTAGCTAAACTCTGGGTTAAATTCGTTTTCATTTTTTCAAATTGTAAAGGGAAATTTTCTAATTTTCAACTTCTAGCCACTCGTACATTGTGTTATTTCTAGAAGAATGAGGATCACAATTGAAAAAATCTGGTCATAAGACACATTTCTGGACATTTGACGTTACATCTATTTATTCCTCTCAAATTTATTTACTGGGGCCTTTTGGAATGTACAACTCTGAAGCTACTGTAGAATTGTTTAATGGTGTGCCTTTCTTGATTTTTGGTTATGTTGAACTCTCACTCCCAAATTATTGGTCGTTTTTGAGAAAAAAATTTGTCCCAAATTATTTGTCACTTTAGTATTTCAATATATAATTAATTATATATTTTAGATATGTAAGACAAAAAGTAAGAGAGAGAGTGTAAAACTTGAATAACATGTAAATAGTTATTGGTAAGATAAATAAATAATAAGGGTATTTTAGGTATATAATTTATTTTTTTCCTAAAACTGAGATTATTTAGTAGGTACTTTAATATATGTGAAAATATGTAAAACGATAAATAATTTAGAACAAAGGAGTATTATTAATCAATCTCGAATAGTAGAAACCAATTATTGGAAGACGTAATTCACGTAAAATACGTAATAGCTTTTGGGGCTTCTTTTTTCACTTTGCTTTTTGGAAAGTTTAATATTGTGGTATTTCAAATTTTTAATCAAATATACTTTCTGGAATAATATATGGTGATAATTGAATTTTAGAGTATTGTTCCTAAAATTTGAAAACCCTTTGTTACTGTTGGTGTGTCATATTATCTATGCAATGAACAAAATAAAATGTCGCTAAATAGTGTATTAAAATATTGTAAAAATAATTTGGATGTAAATGAACTTGATATCAGGTGATCGGTTTAATAGAAAAGACTAGAACTCCAAAGTGGCAACTTAAATCCTTGATTATTGAATGCAAAAAACCTAATGATGGGAATTGGTATTTTATAAAATATGTTTGTTTATTTATTATTCAAGACTTATAATAATAAAATAAGTTGGGTAATTAAAACACGGTCTAATACATAATTGAAAACGTAAAACAAAATCCGGTTCTTAAAGCTAAAGAGGACCAACGTTCGTAATCTCATAAACCCTAAATAAACAATTGCAGCACAATATTCAGTGACAGGATTGTTTCTCTGCCAATTATTTTCTGAATAACCACGTTCTTCGTTAATCCAAAAAATATCAATTTTTCGATTACTAGCTCGAGAACAAGTCGCCTATTGAGATGACGGCACTCTCAGAACTCAACGACGACATCATTCGCAGCATGTCAGTCGGAGCCGTGTTCTCAGATTTTGTTAGTTACTTTCTTTCAGCTTCATTATTTATTGAATTCAAACTATTGTCGGCGTAGATTTTAGGCTACTTCGAGTTAATAAATTTTGCCTCCATTTATATTGATCCAAATGAGTTTCTTTGCTGTTCCTGTTATTTTGATAATGTTACTAGATGATAATTTATGTAGTATGCTTTAATGATAGCTGGGTATACTGCACCAAGCACGCGGGAAAGAAAGAGTAATTGATTAGTTTATGTGTGTTAATGTAATGCTGTAGAATTGTACTATACTGAATTTGGTCGTTGTGTTATGGTTATCATACAATATGTTGATATGTTAGGAATTGGATTTTGGATCACTGTTTCTGACTGTAGAGAACATTCGTGTCCTTTCAGGGTGGAAAAGTGAATTCACTTGATTTTCATCGGACTGCTGATTTATTAGTAACATCTAGTGATGATGATTCAGTGCGATTTTACGACACTACGAGTGCCAAGTAATACCTTGTTATAGTAAACAATCAGATGTTTGACCCACCCCTCCTCTCATTATTTATTGGAAATATGGAACTTTTGTGAATTTCAGATTGGTGAAGACGACATATCATAAGAAACACGGGGCTGATAGGATATGTTTCACTCACCACCCAAGTTCTGTTGTATGCTCTTCGAAACACAATTTGGATAACAGTGGAGGTGAGTAGCTTTAGCTACATTCGGTGGTCTTTCTAGTTACATGGCTAACTAGCACTGATATACTATTTTCCTCACTTTTTCTCAGAATTTTTGAGGTATCTGTCTATGTATGACAATCGGTGCCTTCGATACTTTAAGGGGCACAAAGAGAGGTAACGTCACATGACTTGCTTGGTTTGTCTACCTTGTCTTAGAAGCATGATAAACTATGTGCCCTTTTTGTAAATCAAAAGAATGACAGCATAGGCGCAAAATCAGTTTCACTAAAATAGCATGTATTTGACATGTTGGATAAATTTCTCCATTGTAAACAAATTTGCTTGATTTTGAAAAAGCAAACCTATGTTGATTTTTAGAGTTTCCGATAATTAAGAAGTTTCAGCTATTTGATGTGTTTCCTCTGCATGTCTCATGCTCCACAATTAAGGTTGTGAAAACTTATGATTTTATGATGCTGAACATTCTATGGTTTTGCTTCTCTGAGTTTGTTGTAGGGTGGTGTCCCTGAGCATGTCTCCAGTAAATGACAGCTTCATGTCCGGTTCTTTAGATCACAGTGTTAGAATTTGGGATCTCCGTGTAAATGCCTGCCAGGTGGGTTTTCCTCTTTTCAAAATCCAGTTTTTGTGTCCTTAATATTCTGCAAAAGAGTTTGCATGGGAGATCTTTTCATTTATGGCTTTCATAAGTTGTTTTTGCTGAATTCTGTAAGAAAATTGACTTTGAAGTTTGATCAATGTACTTAAGTTCACTTTGTTGAAAGTATCTTCTTTCTGCCACACATAGTATTGGGTGGAATTCTTAAAATATAAATATTTTTTCATAATCCAACCAAAAGAAATATCCTGTGGTTTTTGAAGTCGCACTATAACGAGACAACTGTGTTGCTTCAAAAAAGCAAGAAAATCTGATGTACGCTCACTAATGTAGTTTTCAGGGAATTTTGCATCTGCGAGGTAGGCCTACTGTTGCTTATGATCAACAAGGCCTGGTTTTTGCAGTAGCAATGGAAGGAGGTGCAATAAAATTATTTGATTCAAGATCATATGACAAGGTTTGCACTTTTGAATTTGTTAAATCACAACCCTTATATTCTTCCTACATAACCATTTTTGTCTTTGTGTAGGGTCCCTTTGATACTTTTCTGGTTGGTGGCGATACTGCTGAAGTCTGTGATATTAAGTTCAGCAATGATGGTAGATCTATGCTTTTGACAACGACAAACAACAATGTTTATCTCCTCGATGCTTATAATGGAGAGAAGGTTAGTTTTTTATTTTCTCGATCCGGGTCTTTTATGACGCTCTTCAATTTTATTTGGGTCTTTTGTATTCCTTTTTTTTTTGGTAACTTTGGGAATTGGGATAAATTGAGCTAAGCTTAAAAGGTTAAATTTTTCTCAATTGCAGAAAGGTGGGTTTAGTATGGATTCTTCCCAAAATGCAACTATAGAAGCAACTTTCACCCCTGATGGCCAATATGTTTGCTCTGGTACATTTCCTTTTCCAAATTGAAGATTTATATCCATATTACCATTTAACTTATTGTATTTTTCTCAGGTCAATGTGTTTATAACTTCATATGGACTACTACTAGCATGAAGATTATATGTTGTATTACTCTGATTATACTAGGTTTATTCATCGGATAAGCCATGGTTGATCTTCCTTCTCCTCCTGAATTTTTTATCTGCATCTAAAATTCCTATGAAAGAGTTTCAATTCCTGAACTCCTTCATGCTATGAGCTTAACATTCTGTTAGGACTTATAAAATTGCATTTTTAGTCCTATGTTACAAGACTCTCAATACTTTATTTTTGTACTTTACAAAGTTTCACTTTTGGTTCCAATCTTGTAAATATATTGCACTTTTTATCCCGCACATTATAAAATTGAACTTCTAGTCCCAATTGTTTGAAGTATGTTGCACTTTTGGTCCCAAGTTGTAAGATATTTTGTACTAATGATCCCATGTGTGTGGCACTTTTGGTTCCATGGAATGGGTTCATAGGACTTTCTCATTTTTGCACTTTTAGTCTCAGATTAGATTGGAAGGAGGCTTCGGTAAGACCAGAAGTGCTAGATATTTTAAAAAATTGGAATCAATATTACGATATTATGAAATGTGAGACCAAATGTGTGGAGGTCCCAGTCTCTCAAAATGCAATTTTTCTACTACGATATGAATATGAATTTATTAGTTTCTTCCTAGGTTTTTAATTCGATATTGAATCATATTTCCAATGGGATTGAAAGAATTTTTCCATAATGCGAATCTACAAGAATCTGTCTGTACTTTTGTGACTGGAAATTAGTTCTCTATTCTTGTACAGGTTCAGGGGATGGAAACATACATGCATGGAACATCAACAATGAGCCAACTAAGGTATTAACATTTCCTCTCCAAATGATATTTGCAGAACGCAATTACAATCGAATGAGATCCTGACCTTGAAGTTGTGGTTAAAATGGAACAATTTTATTGCCATTATTAAGTTATATATTAGTATTATATTGTTGTATGTCCGCAGGTAGCATGTTTGGATAGCTACATAGGCGTACCGACATGCCTAAAATGGGCTCCACGCAGAGTCATGTTTGCTGCTGCCTCTTCTGTGCTAACCTTCTGGATTCCCAACGATGCGAAGCCCAGTTTGGAATCTGGAGGCCCGAACTCTGAAGTTTGATGTGAAATCTTTCCAAAAATGGACTTGGCTAGTTTTTGTTCGATCTCGACACTGAATTGTCATTCAAGTTCTTGTGTAGGTCGAATCTGAGATTTCTATCCCAGAGACTTGGTCTAATATTTTGTTATGTTTAAAATATCAGAATCGTCATTCTAGTTTTGTTTTAGGTTACATTGAATACCCGAATTTTCACTCCAGTTCTCATTCTAACAAGATTTGCTTAGTTTTTGCTTGGTTTTGAATTAATAGGTCAAATTGCATACTCGAATTATCATTCTAGTTCTCATTCTGACCAAAATCTTGCCTTAACATTTTGCCCGGTTTTGAGTAGGTCAAATTAAGTACTCAGAATTATAGTATAGCAACATCATTTTATCATGCCTTCCTATGTTATGTCGCTGTTCTTTGTTGGGTTGTTTTTCTTTCTGTCATTTCCTTGTTTCCTTTGTCAAGTTAGTCCATCTGCATAGTTGAATATCTTCATCTGAATTGTTTGAATCTTTTAATCAAGTATGGGACTATATTTGAATTTTATTAAATTTTGATTTTGATTTTATTAAACAACCTTCTAACAAAATTTGCCCCTATTTTTTCTATCCTTTTATCCTAACTTTGGCATGAAATTTTAGATAAAAGTTCAAAAAAAAAAAAAAAAAAAATTTTTTTTTGGATGTCCTTATAGTGGTGGTTGAGAGTTGATGGTATCAAGTTAGGTATTCTAAAAAAAAGTAATTTTGTGAAAATATAATTATATAATCACTCTCTTAGTTTAAGATTTCGATTAAGAAGTGTTTGCAACATCTTTAAGAAACAACTTTTGAGCTTATTTTTGTTCAAAAGTTGTTTTCTAATGTTTGCAACATTCGCTTTTGCTTCATCTGAACTTAAAATAAGCTGAAATAAACTGATAAGCTATAAAAATATCAGGAGGTGTTTTTCCGATATGATGGCATTTTGTAATTATTTAGAAGTTATTTTGATTTTTTTTGGATATTATTGTCCTCTAATTATTTATGAAATTTCAATTGTGCCACAAAGTTGGTTATTAAATTATTTTTAAAAAGTTTCATTTTCTAATTATTAAATAAATCATTATTTTTACTAATTTAATTAAACTAATTATTTAATAATTAAATATAAGAAATTATTATATGCCAATAATTCAATTTCTTTAATATTAATAATCATATCACAATTATGAAGACAAAAATTCTAAAATTAAATTAAATTTAGTTTTTTAATTATATATTTAGTAGAGTTTTCAACAAGAAAGTCAAATTACTTCCAAATAAAAATTCATGAGTGTACTTCACACGCATTTATAGTCCATATATTTTCCCTCAGAAAATTAACCTCAAAATAAGACTAACGTTTTTCTACATATTTGACATGAATACTTGTTGATTTTCTTAATTATGACAATGAAAAGCATGCACCTCTTACATTGACTAATTAACTAATTATTTGAAGACAAATAACAAATAACAAATATATATTTTTACTTATGAAATTACATTTATAATTAGGTAAACTCAGCATTGAATTTGAGAACATTCATAAACTACTTTTGAGTCATTTTTTCATAATTCTTTAAAACACCCTCAACTTTTTGTTAAAAAATGATTATTACAAACTTTACTCAAAATCTTCTTCTACTTTTGCATAATTTTTTGCAAACACACCCTAAGAATTGAACCCAAATATGAAATCTCGACCAACATGATCCATTTCATATATATAATCACTTTCTAAGCTTAAGATACCGATTAATAATTGAACTCAAATATGAAATCTTGTACAAATTATGATTTATATGAAGCAACATAAATTGAATTTGATTTAAAATGATTATTCGTTCATTCCTCTTAGTTCAAACAAATTTGAGTCAGCTATTACCTGTTTTTAAGTTGCGATCAATTTGGTGCAATTAATAGAGATGAGAAATAATACTAACAAAATAAGATCACAAATAAATTAAAATTATACAAGATATGCATGCTTTACAAATATAATCCTCCATCGCAACAACAAACTAAACACACAGACTCAAAAAAAAAAAAAAAAAAAAAAAACGACATACATAACAAGAAAACCAAATAACAACTCATTATTATTATTCATTTCAATTTTCTGCATCCAGACCA
Source organism: Penstemon davidsonii (assembly GCA_034814905.1). NCBI lineage: Eukaryota > Viridiplantae > Streptophyta > Magnoliopsida > Lamiales > Plantaginaceae > Penstemon > Penstemon davidsonii. Next base: position 7,289 of record JAYDYQ010001604.1, read on the forward strand.
GCATTCACACAAATTGAGTATCTCAAGCCCGGCCCGGCGCACCTTCGGGCTGGGCCTTACTCTTAATCATCTCTCCAGTCTGCTTCGTCTTCTCCCCCACCTGCGCAGACGCCTCCTGCAACCTCCTCTTCGCATAGTCTATCGGACCCTGCCCTGTCGCCTGCCTAAACGAGTTGAAAACCCACGACAATGAGGAGAGCCCCGTCAGCCCAAAAGCACCGGACGTCAAAAGCGCCGTGACTGCTCCGGCGACTAGTATGGCGGCGGGAACCAAAACCGGACTGAAGATCACGAAAAGCGGGAAGGCTACGGTGAGTCCGATTAGAGTTCCGATGAGGGTGAGGCCGGCGAGGGCGATTAGGGTTCCGGTCACGGGGAGGAGGGTGATGACGGCGAGGACTTGAGTGGTGGAGGGGGTTTTTGAAGGGAGGAGTTGTTTCATCCCGCCTTCGTATTTGTGGTGGGGTTGCTGGGGGTGGACTTGGACTTGGTGGGGCTGTGGACGGTCACGATCAGCCATGGGAAGGTACGTACGGTGGAGATGTTTTTGATGAATACTGAAAAGAAAAGAAAAGAAGGGTTTATGATTATGATTTGGGGAAAGGGGGGTTTTAAAAGAGGGAGGGGGCGTGCAACGTGTTGGGGTGCATGTGTGAAGCTTTGCATGAGGTACAAGTTGCATTTTCATTTGCCACATTTCTGTTTTTGGTGGTCTACTCTTTCCTCTTCCTATGGGCAAGCTATACCTATACATGTTTGTTTTCGTTTTTGTTTTCTTGCTACGTAAATGGTTGAGTTTATTGTTCTATTTTCCTGTGATTTTAATTTCAAGGAATTAATTCGTTTAAATAATGTGGTATATTTAATTTGTTCTCTAATTGTGTAAGATTGAAAGTTAACTTTTAGACTATTTAATTTCACCTCGCTTGTTAAGTTTATATGATATATATATATTTGTCATTTAATAAATTTTGAAACTCGGGTAAACATCAAATAAGTTTGAATAATTTTTTTATAGGAAATAATTTAAGTGTGATGATAACTGATAAGATCAAATTAGAGGTGTCAACAAGGCTGTGTTGGCCCTGTCTAGCATGACGAGGCCCATTTAATACTAAACAAAGATCCAACTAGGGCCCAATGGTTCCACTGAAACCCATCCCAGCCGAGGCCCATCCCAGGTTTGACCTTTTTGTATTTTCTTCACGTTGATTAACAAATGATGCAAATAATTGAGACTTTTTGGTTGAAAATTGATAATTTATTAATTCTATTTCTGTGATACACGTAAGAAGATAAAAAACTATTAAAGTTTTAAATTTAATGAAATTTGCTATATATTTTCTAATATTATAGAGTTTGATGGTTACTTTAAACTGTATAGCTCATTAGTTGTAAAAATCAGAAAACATACTTGTGAAATTTGTTAAGCTTTTATAATCTATGTTTCAGTCTTAGTCACTATAAAATGCTAAAACAATTAAACCATAAAAATGGAAATGAAAAAGAAAATGACAAGGGTCAAAAGAATCTAATAATCATTGTAAACAGATACAAGTTTCTATATTCTGAAATTTAAATTTAAAATCAATCTTAGTACAAAGGAAAAATGTAACAACTGTAGCTAAATCTTTTATAATGAGGATTATGTAGATAAATGTCGATCCAATCCGTTAAGGTTAAGGGCTTGTTTGTCTCGCATTTACAAAAATTATTTCGTGTTTGAAAAAAAAAAAAAAAAGACAAACAAGTTTTCTATTTTATGAAATAAATTTATCATCATTAATTCAATTTTATTAAATTATTCTTTCAAAAGTCAAACAAACAATATTTTTTTTATCTCTAAAAAAATCTACACAAATTTCTACTTTGATTTAACATAAAGTAATCTATCTATTACACAACTTACCTCACATGACAAATATATGATTTGACATAAAGTCTTACACATCTTACACCTACAACTTAAACTCTTCAAAAACTACTTTTTCAAAATACAAACAAACAACATCACACAAATCGTGATTATCTCCGAAATGTCAAATAATTAGGTATTTTATCAAAAAAAAGAAAAAAAAAATTGAAACATATAATAAATAAGTAACGTGTTTAATATTGTATTCACTAAATCCTATAACCAAAAACAAGTACACAACCAGTTTTCTTGTATATACTATAGAGTATATTCTATATACCCCGTGGAGCACAGTACAAATCCTGGGGTTGTAGCTGTGAGAAAAGTCAAATTTTCAGGCTTTTTAGGCCATCAAAATAATCAAATCAATCAATCAAATCAATCCCTATTCGTTAATTTTGCTATGTTTTGGGCCTGGGCTGTATGGGGCCTTCTTCTGTGGGTGGACAAAATTTGGGATTTCTGGGCGGTTAAGTGGGCCCTATCCATTTGACTGATTGATCTGACTGATTCTTTGAAATGGCAGACACACAATATTTCATGGCCCAATGGAAATTATATCGCCACGTGAATTTTCATGCTCTCTTATTTTATCTGTTTGGATTTTGATTGGATATAACATGGAGTAGTAATTTTTAAACAGAGAATTTTTTTTTTCTTACACATCGGAGCAAATTCGCTCCAAGTTATCAGAACTGATTTCCACTTTTTTTTTTTATTTTTGGTTATAAAGGAATAATTATTTATTAATCTAACGAGGTAAAATTATTTGGAAACAGATATTTAACTGGTTCGTATGAAAGAAAAGCAAGACGATTTAAAAAAAAGGCTCGAAGAAAGATTCAAGACTTAGCTCTCTCGAGATATATCGAATTCCTCCTCAACCAAACTCGAGATAATTTATTTAAGAGTTCACTTTACAGTAATCAGAGAGTTTTGATCACAAATAACTAAAATCAAAACCATCTAATTTCTTGTCTATAATGTTCATAGAAATAATTGTTATAGATTTTCGTCTAATGGCCTATAGGCTAGTGCAGATTCTGTTACTTTTACTTAAGTTAAATTTGTTAAAACAAGTAATGATCATTTTTATATTCCCGTGGGTCACGAGTTAACAATTTCTCCTCAATTAATTTATGGGGGTCGTCATATACTATTTTTCTATCATTTGTGTATTTCAATTCGCCACGATATATAATACTATTTTATTGTTAGAACTGATTAATCTTGGACCGACTCCGACTTTGGACCAACTAGTTTTTCTTGATCTTTTTCTTTCAAAATTTATATGATATGATATTAATATATCACGCGTGAATGAGAAATAGAGAGACATAAAGGGCCTGTTTGTTTGGCGTTTCCCAGAATTTTTTCGTGTTTGGGAAATGCCAAACAAACATGTTTTCTATTTTCCGAAATAAATTTTTCATCCATTAATTTTCTCAAACTACTCTCTCAAAAGCCAAACAAACAACAATTTTCTTATCTCTAAACAAAACATATACAAACTCTACTTTGATTTGACATAAAGTAACCTATCTCTTACACAATTTATCTCACATAACAAACATGATTTGACATAAAGTCTTACACATCTTACACCTACAACACAACTCTTCCAAAAAAACATACACCAACTTTATTTCTCAAACCACTCTCTCAAAACCCAAACAAACAACATTACGCAAATCGAGATTATTTCACAAACCTCCACTACTCTCCCAAACTACTTTCCCAAACGCCAAACAAACAGGCCCAAAGCATATTTTGATGTGAAATAATTAAATTAGTAATATATTTTCTTATTCTGGAGGCTTGGAGCATCACTCTTCAATCATCTTCACCAACCCCACAAAAAGATTAAGTTCCCGGCCGGTCCATTTAGACTCCCCCTCCACTAGCCACTAGCCACTCGCCATAGGCCCGGACCCCATCTCAGCCGACAGACATCTATTGTTTTTTCTCTTTTGGACTCTTTTAGGAGAAGTACTGTTTCCAAAATGCACTTTCTTTTTCTTCTAGGGCACTGGGTCAGGTTACTTTTTTTTTTTTAGATAATTAAACTTTCATAACAAAACTAAAAAGGATAAACTATTACAATTACATCAGCAGAAAATAAAGAACTAAAAGACAACTTAGCAAGAAGATTTGACCAAATTTTGGGAGAAAAAAGCAAAAAGAAATAAGAGAAAAACAAAGGAAGAAAATGGGCTATTGCACATCAATGTGCTCTAACACAAGATCCTGACTGAGAGGAAATTCAAACCACTTCTTAGTTCATTCATAATTTCACTATTATATCTCAAAACATGAATATAGTTACAAAATTAAAGATTGAAAATGTGAGCTAAACTATATTAATTGTAACATTAACAAACTTATTTTACAAAAAAAATGTGTATTTTGAAGTGAAGATTTATTAAATCCGGAAAAAAAAAATATCCAATGAAGTTTGAACAATCCGAGCAAGACCTGGATTCGAACTGAATTTTAATTCGATATAAATGTGATTGGATATGAGTCAATCCTGATTCGACCTGAATTTAAACCATATGACAACCCTAGTTATATTAAGCTCATGAATTATAAGATAAATTTATTACGCATTTCATATTAATTAGTGTGAAAATATGAAAAAATAAATAAATAAAAAATAAGACATTTGACATTTGATTTAGTACTATAAATTGATTGCATGCAAGTTCTGTAGGTTCACGTTTGTTCACATGGCAGAAAAATCTTCATTGGATTTTTTAACTGTTGAGATAACGACAATCATATAATGGAGATGCTCAGAGTTTAGCAGAACATATATATTCTAAAATTATTAGACAAAGATGTAGAATTATTCACATATTATCATCAAATGATAAATTGTGTCACCTCTTAAAGAATTTGACACCCTTTTCTGTTCAATTCCTTAATTTTGTCAATGGGTCAAGCAATGATTTCTCCTCAATTTATAATATTTACTTTTTGGTTATCCCAAAATATCAGATTGCGAGAATTAATTTCATTCATTATACGCAACGTACCTTTCTCAGTATATAGAATAATTACTTCATATATAAAATTAAAATAGTGTTATTCTACCATGCCTAATTGGTAAGGATCATGTTTCCAGGATTGATGATGTGGTATTTATTTTAGTTTATTACAGCTATGTGTAATTGGTTATTTATTGTAATTCTTTATACAATGAGAATTTTTTATTCTTTGGTTTCCTTTTGAGCAGCGTCAGACTCATAAAGTGAAAACTTCTCTTAACAGGAATTTGAGGACTTTGACAGTTATTGAAATAATTATGATGTATTGATTAAACAGGAATTTGAGGACATTGACAGTTATTGAAATAATTTTGATGTATTGATTAATGAATGAATGTGTTCTAACAAAAAGTTGATGCAAATCTCATAGACCTGATCTAGATAAATAATTCTTCATGTCAAAGTATGTACAAATTGCTTGAATGAATAGTCCACAATATATTTTTGATTTGATTATATAATTATATAACTTTTTTGATTTGTTTATAATTATTTAAAAAGGACATACTTTTCCATGACTAAAGTTTGTTTCCTTAATGTCGTGAACTGATATTTCTAATCAAGTTAATCATAGTATAATCCGAACAATAATGATAATAAGTGAACCACCACCAGCCAATTTTCTGGACTTAATTGCCAGTTTCACCTTGTCTATGTTTTATAAGTTGATTCTCAAAAAAAAAAAAAAAATCTCAGTTTTATTAGGCGGTGCAATTCAATTAATTATTTAATCCATTTTTTCAACTTAATTATAAACTTGGACGCATTTGATTAATTCTTCTTTTTCAATTTAATTACATATATATATATATATATATATTGATTTTTTGTAATTCAATATAATACCTGCACATGGAAATTATCTAATCACTATCAGAAGGTTATTTCATTAAAATGGTCCGTTTAAACAGCAGCAACTTCAGATATAATTAATTAATCTTATAGGTTCACTGATCACCTCTAACATGCATCATGCATGCCTCTAATCTTATGAGTAATTGAGCATATATATATATAGAAGCAACAAATCATGAGAAACATAACACCTATAGATCAATGGAAAGAACTACTCCCTTACAATTAATGTATTGAATTCAGTTTCGGTTTCCTGTTAGGAAATATGTTCATGATGTGTATGCCGTGCTTCAAAAGAGGTAAATCAAATATAATCTAAGATCTGTATATCCATGAAAAACAAATTAATTAAAAAATTGTAATGTCAATGATCCAACTTTATAATAATTAATAATCATGCATATATAGAATAATAATAAAAAAAGATATACATTAGTTCTCTACACATAATATATTTCATAACCTGAAACCCCATATCCAGACCCATATTATTGTGGAACTCCTCAAACCCTCAATTAAAATCACATTAATTAATAAGCATCCATATATGTCATGAAATATTAATCAAATTTCTCATGATATATATATCTTCCTTAATTATTCCTCCCCATCCCTATATATAGTATCTCAAAATACTAGCTATTTTCCTCTGAATTAGGACCATTATACCACGAAGTCGAGGAATTATACGGAAGCGAAACTGGGTCAAAAGAACCGGATCCATAACCCACCCTCTTCCCAAAACACTCTCCATTTTGATTCAATATTGCAGCACTACTATAAGAATTCTTATTCGGCATTTGATCAATATTAACGTTCGTGTAACGCATTAGATCAGCATTAGTAGCATCCAATTCCTTTTGCAGAAGGAGGACTTGTCTTTGAAGAACAGAAATAGCACCAACACAACCGTACACCGGATCTTTTAGCCGAGCCTCAGCCTCGTACGCGAGAGAGTTAACTGCATCTTCTCTTTGATGTGGGAGGATTTCTTGTAGCAGCTTGCTAACGTTGCTGGCTCCGAAAATTTTGTGTACGTTAATGAATTTTGTGGGCTCTTCTGGTGGGAAATATGGAGAGAATATGCAGTTTGGAACACATTTCCGCCTTAGGAATTTGCAGGCTGCACATGGAGGGTTTGAGTATGTACTTGATGAAGAAGCCATTTAATTTGTGCTGCAAATTGAATTGATCAAGAAATTAAATTAATTGGAGATAATTAATATAACAATGACTAATTTACTTAATTATATATAATGAAATAAGCTAACTAGTAACTACATGTCGAAACGCTTAAGCAGATATTGTGGATGCTCGTTTCTCTCAGGGCCTATTTGGAAGTGTTTTGGCTCGATTTTGCGGATTTTAGGTCAAAAAAGTGGTTTGGGTGATTCCAGTAAAACTTTTGAATTCTCATTTGGTTATGTTTTGGATGTTGGGTTTTGTGGTTTAGAAAAAGTTGAAACCCCACTTGGATTGAGTTTGGATGTTGGGGTTTGGAGAAAAAAATAGGTGGTAGGTGTCAAATCAATATCTTTTTTATAGAGTTTGGGAGGAAAAAATAGGTAGTAAGTGTCAAATCAAAGTTTTATAGGTTTCAAGAGTTTGGGTGCGGATTTCTAAATAGATTTGTAATGAGTTTCATGGGTTCGACGAAAACTCATTTAGAAGGGTTTTGGTCTAGTCTCGCGAGACCCTCTAGATCGGGCCAAAATCCATCCACATAGGCCCTCAATAACTAAAAAAATTAGCATGCATAAATCTGGGGTTCATACCTAAAATAGCAAATGTAACAATATATAGTTTCACTCTATCTAACACAAATGTGTTCGATAGTGCCTACAAAAGGTTCGAGTCAGATGTAAGACCTGATACAACTGAAAAATCAATATATATACAACGCAAAAGAATAAACATGATTTTTATCAAGCTTAATTAGGAGGCACCAAAACTCTTAAATTCAAAATATTCACTTAGTCATGAGTAGATCGAGACCGTATCAAGAAAATTATAAATCAAACAAGTTTATTTACACAAAATTTATATCTTGTGACTGATACTTTCGTATAAGTGTATCTTAATCTCTATCAGCGTAAATGTATTATACATTTTCCTTAATTTTAAAGTAATCAAATTAGATTTCAGCTGGAATTTTTCGTAGATCGAACGATTATGCCTTCCATCTACAACTTGTACACAAATTAAAAGGAAAAATCAGATTTCAGTACTTTGAGAAAGAATAGAAATTTTATTATACAAGTTAAGCTATATGCATAATTATATATACATATTTAGGAATTTGACTATTTATAATATGTTTGATATATATATGCAAAATCTGCATTAATTTGCTAATTTTTTTTTAGTGTGAAAAATAAAAACTTGATGATATATTAATTGATTTCCAACACTCCTATCTTTAAAGAAAAAAGGGTCAGGAATCAGGATCGATAGATCATCCTACTACCTAATAAATTTTGCTATGCTTCATCTAATTAAATTTGTTACCTGCAGAAGAGAAGCAAAGTCAAAAAATAAAAATCTAACAAAATTATACAAAATATAGTACGTACCTCCTTTAATTTAGCGGGATCTATCTTATGCTCCAAATACTTAATAAGATCTATCGAAAATTCTGAAAAGAAATTTATTAACAAGCTGCAGGCAGGGTGGTTTAATTTCTTTTTCAGTTTTTCCAGAAGAAAAGATAATTCCTTTCTTTCAAGTGGTGATCTACCCAATCAGCCATGAAAATATATATAATTTCTTGGGATCTTTATATATATATATATGCTGTTCAGTAAATAGAGTACAAAAATGGAAAACCCTAGAAGAAAGAGACAGACAGTAACCTGCTGCAATAAATAAATATATATATATATATATACAAGTACAGTAAATCTAAAGTTAAAGAATATGATGAGAAAGAGATGAAGATATTTGGGGAAATTAAAAAAAAAACATTAAGTACTGATGAAAAGCAAAAGTATCATCACTCATCAGGCATTATTAATAGTAGATAAACAGTATTTGTTGAGTGTGATCTCAAAACCAAATAAAAATACGTATATACGTATCTAAACTGCAAATATATTATACTCTACCATACTATTAAACTACGATACAATTTTAATACAATATTTTATCTTACTTTATACATTTATATTAAATCTTTTAAAAAAATATATTTGATACCATTGTTTGACTCTACCATAATGTTAAATTATGTGACCTGACCTCACAGAATTCGAAGATGCATTGGGTACACCAACTAGAGCTACAACTATTTGTTTTTAAGTTTTCTTTTTAATTTTAGTTTGTTTACAGCATATTATTAACCCTTTTTAGTGCGTTAAAAGTCTTTAAGCAATCATATATCCTGAAAAAGGTTTATGGAAAGAGTTTAAGCTGGTCACTTGTGCCATATATATATATGTGTGTGTGTGTGCAGTTACGTATGAAACTACACTTAAGATATATATTCTATATATACTAGTGTTCGTTAGGCGTCAATTTTTTTATCTAGGGGAAGTAATTTAAAATTTTTAGACACCCCAAAGTGTGTTAAGATCATAGAGAAATTATAACCAGCTAATTAAACCAGAGCCAAAGTATTTGTTGATCAATATGTACATCTTGTGATTGAGTATGTTGACCGGATCAAATCGGTTCATTCTTTAGTAATTTTGTGATTGGTTGTGTTAATTTCTTGAATCGATTAGGTCTAAATAGAGATGGTCTCTAGACATTTTTTGTGATCGACCAAGACTGAATTGAATTGATCATTTTATTTTTTTGTTTGGATTGACCAGCTGATCATAAAAAAAATTAATTGAACACATGAATAAGAAGAATAAAAAAAAAACCATTAATTCATCACATATGTCTTTCTAATGGGGCGTGCCCTTGACACACACATACATATATTTCTTATGTCCTAAAATTCTTATTCTTATTGTTAATTTTCTTTTGTAATGTTATGAGATCGACAATATATTTTTTTCTTTTAATAAAATTATTTTTCACAAATCAATCATCTCATCTCACATAAAGTAATAATCACCATCAACATTCTCAATCATCACTTTTAAGAAAATAAAAAATATCTAAAAATTTTATTTTTTCAACACTTAAACTCGATCAGGTGTCAAACCCAAATTAAGAAGCAACAAATATGAAACGAATCAATGGCCGTAGTGTATTACTTTGAGGCGTCCATAAGTAGTGTCAGTGTCTTCGCTAGCTTTCATATACAGTATAGTATTATAATTGAATTGAAATCCAACACAACACAACAGAACAGAACAGAACAGAATACCAATATTCATGACAGAGTCTCACTGTTTAATTACATTATTGAGTACCCATAAACAGTCAACACTGTACCAGAAAAATAAAAATGAATAAACAGTCAACACACAAGATTTTATTGCATGTAAATCATGAAAATAGTCAATATTCCTACAAAAAGTACTATGAATAACGATAAACAATATATAGATGAAGACTTCAAGTATATATACTTTACTGCTCGCCTCTTTATTTTTTTCTCTTGTCCTTCGCCGACATGTCAGACAAGTAATATTTCGTGGATGTAATGAGAAAGGAACATGTATTTTAAGGACAAATTCATGCTGTAAAGTGAAATTTTATAGGGAAAAAACTGGCTAGCATCAAGGGTCGACAAATTGTGAAGAATTTTTTGTACCACGAGAGTCAAATTTTCTAAAGATATGGTGAGAAATTCTTACACGGCTAGAATATCGGGGTTGGTCGAATTCAAAGTAATTACACGATAAGGGCAATACACTTGCTAAGTGGTTGGATGTATTTGGTCAAACGAGACTTGGTTAAAAAAATTCCAGCAAATGTGGTCATTTGGAGAAAGATAAAAACCTACTCACGCTTCTTGATGAGGTACCCCTTCGTTTTTTTTATTTGTCGATTTTTAGAATTGCACACGGATTAAGAAATATAATAAATAGTCATTTTTTTAAGCAAAAATTTCAAAATACCCTTTTAACCAAATAATCACTGCGTTAATTAGCATTAACAAGAAGGGTAAAATTAGTAGAAAAAAAATTAATTTTGCATTGAACTCCTGAAACGACAAATAAAAGTAAACAATTTTTTTTGTCAAAGCGACAAATAAAATAAAAACGGCGGGAGTATGTTTTATTCAACAATTCTTGCCAATTTCTACTTTTTACTTGTAAGGTATATTTTGTGGCCTTTTATATGTAAATATATTGTAGCTATCGATAATATTAATTGAAATATATATATAGAGTTAGAAAAAGTTAAAAACGTCCACTATTATTTACATTGGTTTTTTGTGATTGGACTCGAATGTCATTTTTACAAAATTATAAAAAGAGTTCTATAAATTGTACTTGAGGAATATTATACTCCGTATATTAAATGAGGGAATTGCACTTTTCATACAAAATTTTGGTACATTTATACATTTCATACCATACCTTTCAAAATGACACATTTTATACCAAAATTTACCAATGTTTTTCACATTTGATTTGACCTTTAATTTGTGGACGGAAAATGTCATGTGCGTGGCACATGTACGCTAAGTAAAAAAAAAAGGGAAAATGCAATTATCTAAAAATTGGGCAAGGGTATTTGCAATTATCGCCGTCTTCTTCCTCCCGTACGGTTTTCGGTGCATGTTGGTCGAAATTGGTTGAGGGCTTTTGCTCGTCTCAACGTTGCGAGTCTATACGTACAAACAATTTCAAAAATCGAGTTGTAAATCTCTCAATTTTATCAATTGAAGTTTTGATCTCGTAGTTCAAAAGACTCGAATCTTCAAACTTTGATTACTCTTTCATTACCAATTTGCTTAATTCTTGAACCAATAGAACCCTCAGATTGTGGGCAACATTTTCCATGGGGTAATTGCAACGGCCGTCGACGGTGGAGCTCTGCCTAAGGGGAGACGCATTTTTTCACAAAAACCCTAATTTTTAGATAATTGCATTCCCCACCCCCACCCCCCCTTTTTTCACTTAATGGACATATGTCACGTACATGACATTAATTAACGGCCAAATCAAATATGAAAAATGTTGATCAATTTTGGTATCAGATGTGTTATTTTAAAAGGTAAGGTATAAAATATAAAAAGGTACCAAAAAATTGATATAATAAGTGTAATATCCTCTATATTATATCAATAACATACCAATTTTTAAAACATGACATACTCGATCGTATTTCTAAAGAAATACAAAATCAACTTCTTACAAATTAATTTTCAAAATAATTATAATAGCAATCACACAACTTTGGCTAATAGATACAAAAAACTTAACAAATTAAAGTACTAAAGTTGCCCTTGTGTTTGTGTCGACGATCAAATGAACTCAGAACAGTTTGTGTGCTCTAATCATTGTGTTCTCTTTATTTAGTATTTATTTAGTATGGATATAATGGAAAAGTTGTTATACATGAATATGGAAATCAAGAGTCAGAGAGAGATACATGTACCTACCTTTTGAAATGTTAACAAAATTATACAATGGGATATCAATCATCATGAATCAATATGATCAGTCTTTTTTAAGTGATATATTGAATCTTTAACTATATTATGCTCCATGCTAAAAGGAGAGAGAGAATAAAATTGGTGACCGTCCTACATAATTGGCCTAGATTTTTTTATTCCCTACCCCCTATGAAAGTTTAAATGGAAAACAAACTTAGTTTGTATAGTTCCATAATTCATTCATTTGTCTTTTTATAATGACAAATACGATTTCAATAGATAGATACGTACATGCATCACTTTACATACACATCAAAAATTATCTTATACAGTTGTTGCACATTTGTGTAATATAACTCTTAATTGAGAAAATGAAATTTCTTAAATTATAGGTCAATGTAAAATTTATGATCTCGTACCTATAATTATGTTTGTTTAAAGAAAATTGAATCACTAATTAAGTCATACCGCACGTCAATATAAAAATAAAAGATTAGTTTGGTTTTATGTGTACACTGTTCAGTGTACTTTATTTGGAACTTGGCCTTTTCATTTTATTTGTTAAATTTACTTATATATTCGAGTTAGATTGCGTTAAAAAGGAAAGGAAATACATATGTAACCAATAATGCAGGATTCGATGGAAGTATGTTGCTGCTAATGATTAGGAAGCCGATTATTCGTCCTCAGTATTGTAATTTATTCACATCCAATGTGAAATGCAAATTGTTTATTTTCCCATGTCAATTATTGGACACTGGATTATTAAAAGATTAAACTATTATTCCCCTTTTCAGCATCTTCGAATGTAAGTGCCTAACATATTTAATTCTATATTCATTGTATAATAAATTAATGATCGATCACAAATGAAGCCTCCCCTAAACCGACTGCATGCGCATTACTTGAAATGGAAAAACAAAAGATAATTTAGATAAGCACATCACATCTGCTCTCCAAAAAGGCAAGAATGGGTGTTTGCTTTTAACAAATTTTTTCATTATTTTCTTCATTTATTTATTCAAGATAAACGCAATCATCAAAAATCCATGTGGCCATGAGACTCAATCCTATAAAGTGACGGCAGATTGGAACACAAGCAATAGACCGATCTTGATCTATTTTAATCCAATTTTAGTTTTAATTTGTAATTTTAAATGAGTTGAATTCAATTAAAGAAATTGGGCCAAGTTAAATCTTATTGTATCATTAGGTCAAAAAGATAAAAACATAAAATTTCACATCACTTCAACCCTATTCAAAGAATCAATCATCATTCACAATCCACCAGAAATTTATTTTATGATCCAAACTATCTTATATTCGACATAAAATATTATGCTCATCATCATATTCCTATTATGGATGTCAATAGAATATGTAGAATACAAAATGTTCTAATTACTATAAGAGTATAATTCTAATCCCAAAAGACTTTTAATGTATAAATTAAACATCCTACCACAAATTCGAATATTGTTCATTATGTCCTGCATCATGTGCCAATTTTAGTATGGCAAAAAGTTGATCATTAAACTTAACATAGAAAGGTAGCTGATAATTAACCCAAAGTACTTGTGTTGCAAGTGTAATAAGTTAGACATGTACTAACTCCGGTGAAATTAACATTAATTACATAAATTGCAATAAGATCAAAAAAACGTAGTACCTAGGTTACATATTATGATAAATTCTATTAAACCCCTTACAAATCTTCAAAAAATTCACAAAAAATAAAATATATATACACTGACAAAAATATATTTATCAAATATACAACAAATATAATGTACCTAACAATAAAATACTAATTAAGAAACTGGGAAGTAATCCCGGATTGTCTTTCTCTTCAACGAGGAAGGAGGATTTAAAACAGAAGAAGGGCTGTTCATTTCAGCTTCTGAATTTCTCTCTAAATTTTCTTGAACATCAAAACTGAAGCAAATCTTTTTCTTCTGAGATTTTGGGGTACTAACTTCAGGCATTGTAATTGGAGAGGGTGACTCAGCTCGGTTTGCTATATTTGAAACCATACTGTTTGAGTCACTCTTTGTACATGAAGATTCATCATTGAACAGTTTTCTTCTTTCCATTCTTGGAATTGCCATGACTCTTTTTCGAATTGATGATGGAGATCTTGTATTTGAATAACAACTGCCTTGAATGTTCCAGAAACGAACCTATACAAGATATGAATACAATAATAAATGAGCAATGTATATACATAATACTTATTTGTACAAGTATTTAATACATTTAAAATGTTCTACCATCAATCCAACAAGACAATAGTTAAATATTTTTATTTGAATAAGATTTAACTATAAAGCTTACCGTGAAATCATCTGAGCAAGTTGCCACTTTCCCCATCTCTGATGGACACCTGGAGCAAATACATTACCAGAAATTTATTTGAATTTGAAAAATGTGAACACAAAGAAAAAAAGGAGATATGTTCTTGGAAAACTTACCAATCCACTGCTGTGACTTCTCCATCATGGCTTTTTAAAGTGATTGGATCAAGGTCTGGTTTGTTTACCTGTTATAACATGGTTCAATTCAAATTTACTATGATGAGAAGTAAAAGTAGAAACGAAGAAGCAGAATTGGGAAAGAAATGAACCTGCCATATGTAAGCATTTTTATCACTAGAACCACTGAGTATATGAGCTGCATCAGGACTGATTGCTGACTGTAAATAGAAGCAATTATAAGATGCATGAGCAATCAAATTGTATTGAAGTAAAGGGTTAAGCACCAAATATATGGTATATGATATACCTTTACAAAAAATGAGTCCATTCGACCTCCAGAGAAGGTTTTTATCGGCCCTTTTTCAAGCTGAAGTACATTGTATAGGTATATTCTGAAAGAGAGAGAGAATCAGAAACTAGACAGCCCATTTCAAAATTTAAACTTTTTCAGAATTGTTGAATTTAAGAATGAATCATAAGTCAGGTAAGGATGTCAGTTGAAACACTATGAAGTGATCACAAATAAGCACATTTATCTACTTATGGAGTAAGATGTTCACCTGTGATCCATGCATGAGGCTGTAATAAAAACTCCATTCAAATCTTGAGACAAACTAGATATGCCATGTAAGCGCTTTTCCTACAAAAGAACGAAATGATTAACCTTACAGCTTTACAGGAGATGTGAAACATATAAAGGGACTTGACACAAAATTCAGCATGATTATACAAATTTATGTATGCATTACTATGGCTATGTTGCTTTCGTAGTGCAAAAATGATCAAGTTTAAGAAATTTGAAGGCATTGTTATGCATAGTAAGACTGACCTTATCATTTGATTCAGGATTAGGACATGCATGAGTGACTGGAGCTTTAAGATTTCTTGTGTCCCAGAACTTAATGACACTGTGTTGGGGAAATTTGGAATAAAAGCAAGGTCATGATATTTGTCAACCAAATGAATTAAAGATTTGCATATAAACGTTAAAAACTTTGTTGTGCACCTGTCAACTGCTCCAGCAGTAGCAACAGAAACTTCATCCTTGAGATAAAGAACTGATGTGATGCTCATTGATTCAGCCTGTAAAAACTTAGGGTCACTTGAGGAAAAAATGGCAAACATAACTAAAAAAAATAATATAAAAACAAACCTTTCCACGCCTACCCCGTCTTCGACCAGGAGAAGTATGAGCCTCATGGATAACAGAAGTAGGTCTAAAAAAGTCATCATAAATGGTGAGTTTGAGTTTACATAATTATGTGTCAATCAGGAAACAATTGCAAATCAATAAAAATGTGCACAGCTTAGATGTTTCTGTTGTATGCAACTGATAGGAGAACGAGGAAACTTACAATACACAAAACTTCTGATTGGTTATTTTGGAGCACCTGGTGTCCCATACAGCAAATGACCCATCTCTTGAACCAGACACAACAAGCTCTGCAAAACAGCACGAGTTTTATAACTTAATATTCCAATTAAACTAGGATGAATATAATACTTAGAACTGATCTTATTTTCACTCTGTTGGCGTGAAGCAATCCAGAGAGGGGCTCCTTTTGAAAGAAGATATAACTTCAACTCGGGAACTTACCCTGATTAGTAGGATGGCAGCTGATTGACTTGATGCTCCCAGTGTGTCCCATCAATGCTCTTATGCATTTTAGCTCTTGTGTATCCCAAATCTTAATCTGAACACAAATCAGAATATGTTAAGTCAACAGATCTGACTATTGAGCAGAGGAATTTATTAAGGTTCTTTCTTTCTTTCCGATTGAATGGGCATCTTGGTAGCTAAATTATCATATATTATTGGATTAACTTTTTCTTTTAAGGTAAACATGAACATTTAATTTCCACAAAGAGTGATTACATTACATCTCCAAGTTGTGACTTTAGTCAGACTAAATTAATGTGTTATCTATTTACGACAGTTCAAAATTTTGTACCCATTCTGATTTCACATTACTTCCATGTTTTTCCTTTGCAGGCTTAGTACAATGGGTACATCTTCATCACTCAAAGCCTTTTTATCAGTAGCCCCTGGGTTGTGATGAAGGGGCCTCAAACTATATAGGACATGTTTTATCTTTTCCTTTCGGTATGATATGTGATACCAGCAGGGGGGGGGGGGGGGGGGGGGTTAATAACATCATTCAAAAAAGCATTGTGACTTACACTTTGATCTCCAGAGGCTGTTAATATATTTGTGTCCTCCTGAAGAAGATTAAGACAGTCAGTTGTATGTTGTAAGCAATCTTTGCCAAGTAATATAGCCAGAAGAAGCAAGTTGCAATTAATTTCTTTAATCCATATTCTAATCAAAGATTGCATATCATATTAGACCAACTCCCTCCTTGTCATTGCAAGAATCAACTTATTCTAGAATGCATATGATCTGTTGAACCCAGAACAATGTGAGGGCTCATGATAATAATAAAGAATGGTACCATGCATTTGCTCACAGCCGAACAAACTCTAATTACAAGGGAGTGCAGCTGAGCCAATAAATGAGCCAAGGCAAAGCGCTCGAATGTACTAAGCTATAAAAATTATTTGGTAGACAGTTCAGGAGCTGGAGACACTTAAATTCATTCTAGTCCTCAGGAGTTACATGTTCTAGAATCCATGAATCAAGAATCACTCATGCCTATTTAGCAAAGAGTGCCTCTCATAAAGTGTTATCACTCATGAAATAAGGAGGTGTAATTATTTCACATCCATAAGTCCCAAAATCCAAACAAATATTGAGATGAATCATTCATTCCAACCTTCCTTAGCACCAGTACGTTCCCAAACAAACTCTACAAGGAGCTCAAGAACATTCAAGTTTGTTGGCCCTAATTTTATATAATCACTCATGAAACCCTTCAAAATAACCAAATTGAATGAACAAATCAC